>PVJL010011660.1:0-41447 GCA_004026885.1 Lyroderma lyra
CCCCCCCGCCTTCGGTTCTCCGCCCCCACTCCCGTTTTTGTTTCCGGTGCTGCCAGGGGCCGCATGCCTTACCCGGACATGTATCAGATGCTGAGACACATGTCTCCGCCCCTGGGTCTGGGGAAGAAGTGTCCGGCCAGAGTGGCTTACAAGGTAGATTACCTTTGCTGACCACCGCCGTCGGGCACTGGGGATTTTTCAGTGCTGGCCAGGATCAACCAGCCGAGTCTCTTTTTCCAGCATTCCTCTTCTTTTTTTTCTTGTTTTTCTTTTTTCTTTCCTTTCCTCTTCGAGTAAATGGATCATGACCATCCCTTGACTCTAAGCAGCACACCGTGTCCGTCCTTTCTGATGAGTGTGTCTTGGTGTTTTGAGACTCCATTATGGCCGACATGGCAGGGGGAGGGGGAGGGGAGCCCCCAGGTTCCCTTGCATCTGGTCCCTTATGAACCAAATTGGACACAACACAAGCTTTGGAGGGGAGTCACCACCATGCCTCCTTTCTGCCCACCCAGAGCGGTCCTCACACCCAGGCCAGGGCAAGTACCTTTTGGCAGGGGGCTTTGGCCCCCCAAAAGGCAAGGCCCTGGCCCCATCTTTTGTATCTTGAACCCCCTGGTCCCGCAGCGCCCCCTTGCACACCTGAAGCTGATCTCTGACCTAGGGCCTTGGGGATCCAAGACCTCCCAAGAAATACCCACAGCCTCTCCTCCCCCCTCCTCCCTCCCCTCTGGAGTTGCTTCCGCAGCCCCTGTCCCTGTGCCACCCATCTCCCCCCCCAAGACACCCCAACATGCCTCTCCATTGTTCCAGAGTGGGCAGGCAGGCCGCAGCTGGACCCCTGGACGGTGGCACCCTGATGCAGGCCATGCACGCTGCCTTGGCGGGAGCCTGGGGCGGGCAGGCACCATGGCCGACCGGGGAGGTGGTGCATGCTGGCTGCAGGAGCAAGGGTCCAGCCACAGGGCGGCTGGCCAGGCCACCCCTCTAGACCCCTGTCCAGGAATCTCCCTTGGCACCCAAGGACAGATGCTCTGTTTCCTCCAAGTCATCCACAAGAAGTTCAGGGATGACCTTTAAAGCCCTCCCCCCCAAAAAACCGGATTACCCCATCATCCCGTTCTCCCACCCACCTTAGCCCACGCTGTGTCTGTGGAGCCCTCCCCCCGCTTCTGTCAGTGCCATTCCTTCTGTGTCGCGTAACCTCCTCCCCACAACCTCCTCCCTCCTCCCCCCGCCCCCCTCCGTGCACACCTCCTTCCCAGTCAAGGCCTGGACGACGTGCCACGCCAGCATCTCAGAGACCCCTGCGCCTGGCCCTTCTCTCTCTAGTTGTCCTCTTGTCCCTCCCCACGGTCCCTGCTGGCCTGAGTGTGCCGGCACACTCGGAGAGGGAGGAAGAGCCCTTGTCTTCCCAGCCTCTGAACAGGGCCACCACGGGTCCATGAGGCACCTTTGTGCAAACTTGAAAAGAGCAGCCTTTCCACAGAACACGTTACCTGTTGGAAAATTGCAATGCAATGATGTGACAACCAGAAACCTTTCTGCTGGCAACTGGGAAGTTGTTTAAATACACACGTCCATAATTTCTCAGATGGGGCTCCCTTTGTGCAGTGCACAACCTGCACAGCTGTGCACAGCGGCCTAGACTCTTTCTTTATCTACTTCTCTCCCCACCCTGCCCTAACCCATTTCTCGTGTTCTACGCTGGGTTTGCCATCCCTGTCCCCATCTCCAATTCTGTGTTTCCTGCTGACATGTGTTGAATCCCCAGGTGAACCCCAAACTCACCCTCAGCCCCCATCTCTGCCACCTCAGCCTGGGCTGGTGCATACCGGCCCTGCATCCTCCCCCATGGTCACCAAGCACGGGGGCCAGAGCTCCTGCCTGGGATATGGGGAGCCTTTTCTTCCCTGGGCCACGGGAACGCCCCTCACCCCTTCCCCCACCACCGCACAGAGCCAAGACCCAGACTTGCCCTGAGATACACTTTCCACGGAGCTATGAATGAGTCTCGAGATTCCGTCTGCATGCGCCCGTCTGCCGTTCTGTGTGTCACGGCTGCATGTCTGCGAGGGGCCCGCCCCGTCAGAGGGGGCCACCTGCCTGCTGCTTCTCAGAGAAACGATGTGGTCTGTGCCCGTCTGGTCCGGTCTGGGCCAAGCGGGGGTGGGGTGGGGCGGGGAGCCCGCGGCCCCAGGCGGCTGTGGCCATGGACCCCTCTGCCTGGCTGCTGCATGTCCGCTGGGATCTGGCTTGTGCGCTTCTTTGGGGGTCAGCACAGAACAGAGCCAACCAGGAGAACTCTGGGGCAGGGCGAGGGTCTGGGCCCACCCTGGAAATGCCAGCTCGTGGGTCCAGCGGGCGGGAGAGGAAGGGGCAGGGGCTCACGGCACAGGAGAGCCCCCAGGGCCCTGCCTAGGGCCCAGCAAGGGAAATCGGGAAATGGAGCCCGGGGACAGGCAACCCGGGCTGTGGGGGCGCACCTTAGCTGCTGCCTTCAGAGTTCTTCCTGGGGCTCCCTGGGTAGGGTGGGTCTGCTCACAGGGGACAGGGAGGGGTGCTTGGGAATGACTGCCCTCGCCTTTGGTGTTCTGCAGAGGCTCCTGCGGATGGATCTGCCTGTCGCCGACGACAACACCGTCCACTTCAATTCCACCCTCATGGCTCTGATCCGCACAGCCCTGGACATCAAGATAGCCAAGGGTAGGGGGCATGGGCCCGACTTGAGGAGTGGGGCAAGGTGGAGTCGGGGACTCGGCTGGGAGATCTGTGGACAGCGAAGGGTCCCTCTCACTGCCTGAAATGAAGGAGCCGCTGCCCGCCCCCCCCGCCCCCGGTCCACACGCTCACCCGCTCACTCAGCAAACACCCCGGGCGTGCCCCGTGAGTGCCAGCCACCATGCTAGACATGCAGCTTACACTTCCAGGGACGGAGTCCTCCCCTAGGAGGTTCTGAAGGAGGTGAGGTGATGAGTCACAGGGAAACCTGGAGGGGAACTGCCCCAGGCAGAGGGACCAGCAAATGCAAAGGCCCTGGGGTAGGAGGCCACTTGGGGCTATGTTGAACTGACTTGTCTTCTGAGTGAGGGGGCTGCAGTGCAGCATCTGGAGAAGAGAAGGGACCTGACCCTACTCACATTGGAATAGACCCCACTGGCCACAGTGGGGAGAATGGACGGGAAAGCCAGAATGGAGACCACTGACCTAATCTAGGTGAACATAGGACAGTGGTTCCAGTGGAAAGGGCGACTCCAACTGAGTGTTCCAATTGTGGATATTTCCTGGGGGCCGAGCCGACCAGGTGGCCAGTGGAGTTCATGTGGGGCATGGAGTGGGTGCGGCTAGAAGGCATCAAGGCCACCCTTCACTAGGGCTGGGGCTGTTGCCTGAGACAGAGAAGAGGCAAGAGGGGCAGGTTAGGGGCAAAAGCAAGGCAGAAGGTCAGCATGCAAGGCAGAAGGAGACACGGGATGGGCAGAGGGCTCTCTAGCTTACACTTCCAGTGTGTGTGTAGGCGGGGCTGGGGGGTGAGGTTCCCCGAGAAGGCTCTGCAGTTAGTAAACTGAAGGGAGATACAAAGTCAAGAGGCATCAGATGCTGGCGAACTGTAAGCCAGGAGACTGGACGAGCTCTCCAAGGGGATGAACATGAACTGAGAGACCCCCAAAGACAAAGCCCAGGGCCACTCCATTGTTAGAGGGGACTGACAAAGTCCGGCCAGGAAGGTGAGCAGAGGCCTGTGAGGCGTGGGATCCTGGAGGGCGTCTCCAGAAGGAGGGAGGCAGCATGTCAGGCTACCCAGCAGCCAAGGAAATGAGAACCAGGACTGACTGGTGGATTTTGTCACAGATCACCAAGTCACTCTGACTGGGGCATCTCAGGTAGAGGGGTCAGGGTCCCTCATCTGGAATGGGTTTCGGAGACCTGGTGGCTCACTAGCTGTGACACGGCAGCTGACAGGACCGCAAATCGGAGAGAGAGGACACGATCAGCAGAGAGAAGCAAACTGGCAATGGGGCTGGCGACGGAGGACTGGGTGCATCCTCCAGCAGAGTCACTAGCTGAAGCCACTGGAATGTCAGGAGGAAGGCAGACGAGCTTCAGGGACACAGGCTCCTCCCAGTGTCCTAAGGGGAAGAGGGAGCAGAAGTTGCTGGGGAAGTGGGGTGTTGAGGGGAGGGAGGTCAGCAGCTTCCAATGGGACAGTGGCCAGTGGAGGGGGTCAAGCTGAGGACAGATACTGTGAGAGGTAGGAAACATGTAGGTGAAGGTGCAAAGAGCATGAGGGAGCCACCAGAGAGACTGAGAAAGAATCACAGGGAGTGAGGGTGAGGCAGAAGTGGGGCTGGGGACCAGCCCTTGTCTGGCACACAGTGGAAATTTCTTTCTCATGCGGCAAGTCAGAGGGAGTGGCCCAGACTTGCCAGGCAGCTGGGCAAACATCATCGGTCGGGCCCAGGTCCTGTCTGTATTGTGGCTCTGCCAACCCAGGCTGTCCCATCATCAGCATGGTGCAAGTTGGTTCAGGTCCAGCCCAGAGAGGTGAGGAAGTGCAGTATGGGCAGCAGTTTCCCTGTGATCAGAGGGGAAAGTCATGTTCTGTGGGTTCGTCTCGCCTGTCTGCACTGTCCTCACCATAAACCTGAGCAGGTGACCTCACCCTCTCCAGGCCTCAGTTCACGTATTAGCTAACTCTGCCACATAATAAGTGACCACAAATTGAGCAGCTTAAAGTGCACCCATTTATCAGCTCACAGTTCTATAGGTCAGAAGTCCAGGGGGGCTCAAATGGGCTCTCACAAAGTAATAATCAAGGTGTTGGCCAGACTGGGATCTTCACAAGCTCTGAGGAGTACCTGGACTAATACAGATGTCTAGAACGTCACTGGCTGCAAGGGGATTTCAGCTTCAGAAAACGAAATGGCTTTTGCCTTTGTCTTAGAAAGGGCACAATCCAGCCCAGCCCTACTCAGGGTCAGCCGAGACTCACTCAGGACTCCATGTGACTGACCAGCCAAAAGGCACTGTCTCATCCTTTAATCCCCAAAAAAACCAGGCTCTGTCTGAAGATGGGGTCTGCAATGACCCAGAAGGTTCTGGGGTGAGCCTCCTGGGAGCTGAATGGCTTTGATATGACTGTGTCAAAGAGGGGTGTTCTGACACGTTGTGAGCCTGAAACTGGTGACCATGTTGGCCACGGCTCATGGGATGAGAGCATTCATTGTCATGCCCTGTCCTCAGCACATGGGACACAACAGTGAAAGACAGACGAACCTCCCACCCTTCTGAGGCTGCAGGGAAACAGGTGACAAACAATAAAGACAATAAATTTTATATTTAATGTGTTCAAAGGTTGAGAAATAACTATGTAAAAAGAGAGAGGGTTGAGATTGGGGAAAAGATCAGAGGCTAAATCCTAAGCCAGCACTTCTCAACCAGTGACCATTCTGTCCCCAGGGACACTGGGCAATATCTGGAGACATTTTTGATTATCACAACCAGAGAGGGGCTGGTGCCAGTGGCATCTGGTATATAGAGGCCAGGATGCTGCTAAATATTGAGCAAGACAGACCCTGTGACAGAGACTCTTCACCAAAGGCCTGCAGAATGAGATGGGAGAAGGGAAGACCCTTAGGCGATTAACTCTGGGACACCACAGGTTTTTGGGTGACTGTTGCCCTCGTACAGGGAGCCCTGGTGTTAATGATCCTGTAACTGGAAGAGGAATCAAGCTGGGGTTCAGCCTTGAATGAACCCCAGGACCCTAGTGGAGAACCACCTGGAAATCCTCTAAGGATTTTCCTTTTGTTTAAATGTGAATGACAGTCCTGAATGCAAGGCTCCCCAGTGAACTGAAGCAGCAAGAGCCTCAGGTGGCGATTTTTCCCCCAGGGGACATTTGGCAATGTCTGGGGACAGGCTAGGTTGTCAGGACGTGGGGAAGGGGGTGCTATTGGTATCTAGTGGGTGCTGCTCAACATCTACAATGCACAGAGTGGCCCCACAGTCAGTGATCCAGCCCCAAGTGTCAACAGTGCCAACTGAGGCCAAGAACCCTGTCCTGACTTCCTTACCTAATTCAGAAGCCAAGAGCAGATGTCTTAGCTTGGGAAACTATAACGAAATAGCACAGGCTCGGTGGCTTCAACAACAGGAATTTACTTCCTCAGTTGCCAGGTTGGCTTCTCCTGAGGCCTCCCTCCTCAGCGTGCAGATGGCCGGCCGCCTTGTGGCTGGGTCCTCACGTGGCCTTTCCAATGTGCGTGCACACCCCTGGTGTGTCTCTCCCTCTTATAGGACATCAGTCCTATTCGATTAAGGACCCCTCCTTATGACCTCATGTAATTTCAGTTACCCCTTTAAAGGTCCCATCTTCAAATATATTCACACTAGGGCTTAGGGCTTCAACACCAATTTTGGATGGACACAATTCAGTCCGTAAGAGCAGATGTCTTCCTTTTCTCCACTAGAAACAGAAAACATCAATGCTGTAAGGACAGAAAGACTTTAACAGGAACTGTCATGTTCTCTTCTTTCCCTTCCCTTGCGTCTGAGAAGGAATCACAGAGAACCCGGGCACCTTGCTTAGCTCCAGTGGACGGGAGACATAGCTATTATAGCTGCTTCCCATGAGGAAAGAAAAACTGTCATAGGTTGGTGTTGAGGGTCTTGAGAGCCCAGATACACAGGGCATTTTCCAGAGGGTCTCCTACAACCTGAGGCCAGACCACGGGTCAGCCCCACCCTGCTGCAGCCCAGCCCCAGTGGTGAAAGAATGGCCCATGCATTAGCGTGCCCTCTAGTGGGTGAGACAGGGAACAACAACACGAGAAGTAAAACAGAAAGAAGGCATAGAAGGCGATGATGGAGAGGGAGTGGCTAGATAAAGGGTTTGAGCAGGGACCTGCGGAAGGAGGGCACCACGTAGATATTTGTAGGAAGAATGATCCTGGCAAAGGAAATAGCCTGTGCAAAGGCCCTGAGGCAGGACTGTCCTTGGCGTGTTTGAGAAACAGTGAGGAGGTTGGTGAGTCTAGAACAGAGTGAGCGAGGGGGGAAGTAAAGGAGATGGGGGCAGATTGTGCAGGTGGACTTGGGTGATTACCCAGGGTGAGGTGGAGCTTTGAGGAGGACTCTGAGCAGAGGAGGTACCTGACTGACTCAGGTTCTCACGCGCCCTCTGGCAGCTGTAGGCAGAACAGAGCAACCTGGCAGTTCAGCTCCCCATCACTTCAATATCTTCCAGAGCAGGATCTGAGCTTTACCTGTGAGAAAAGCCCTTCTGAAGGACTTTTTGCAAAATAGAGACCTCTGTCTCCTGGGCAGAGTCACATGGGCAAAGATGAGTGAAAGCACCATGCAATGCCTGGCAGATGTCCGTGCTTTGACCCATCTCTGCTGAGGAGAAGCTGGTTGTGGGCACCCGAGACAGCCTCTGGCTGGACCCAGAAAAAGGAGGAGTGGGGAAGGCTGGGCAAGGACAGGCTGACTGGAAGTAGAAGCAAAGCGGGACATCAGGGCTGTCTGGGTAGGGCAGCTCTTCAACCTTTGTACCCCAATGGATGGTCATTAAAACACTGACAGACCTCTCTAGTAGCTGGTAGCCAGTTCCTCCCCTTCCCCCCAGATCTCCTGGACCTCCCCACACAATCCAGCAACTACAAAGTTAATATTTGACAAGTCAGGGGGTCTTGGGACCCATGCTCTAGCTCTGTGATCCAATGTCCTTATCATACTTGCTGATAAGTGTTTGGAACAGTGCCCAAGTGCCTGGGGTTGGGGGCTCTGAAAACAGAAGTAAGAACAGAGGCCAAGCGAGTGTGTCAGTCAGGAGAGACAAGAGTGTGCTGCCATTACTGACAGCCCCGTGGTCTCAAGCTAAGAAAGCTTCGCTTCCCACTCCCATGGAGTGCCCTTCCTGGGTTGGCAGGCAGCTCTGCTCATCAGTCACTCAAGGGCCAGGCCTGAGAGAGCAGCAACTGTTCCTAATGTCACCAGCCGTCATGAAAGAAGGAAAGAGAACCCAAGAGGATCCTTCACTGGCCATTAAATGCCTAAGGTGACACCTTACTCTGCTCACACCTCACATGACCCAGCACGGGCCATGTTCCCAAGCACTCACGCAGGAAGGACCAGGAATTGCTGGCAAAGAGGTTTAATGACCCCATGGCTGAGGTGAGGGATCAGGGATCAGCGACAGCCAGAGGTCACATCCATGGGAGAGGAGACTTGGTTGAGGGAGAAACCTCCATCAGGACTGCTGTGTGGTACCCCAGCCTACCTAGGACTTACCCCAGGCCTCCCCCCAGATCAGTGGGCTGGTGTGATAACAATCCTGTGACAGATACTGTCCTAAGGCTGCATGCACTTTAACTACTTTAATCGTCAAACAACTCAGTGAGGTGGGTACAGTTGCTATCATCCCCATTTCACAGATGGGGAGACTGAGGCACAGAGCGGTAGACTAACACCTCAGTCCAGCAGTTGATAAGTGGGAGTCAGGTCTCAACCTGGGCCATCCAGCCCCTCCTGATGCTGGACTGTTCCCCACACAGCCACTCCACGGCTCTGCCCCTGCCAAGGACCAGAGCCCCCATGGCCACGCTTCCTCTGGGCTATCCCCATTGGGTACTGGGACCTGTGGGAACCAGGACTCCAGAGCAGGAGCTGCTGGCTTGGCAGCTGTCCCAGAGGCCAGCAGGCACCCAAGCAGGCATTCAGGGCCTCTCTGTGCCCACATTGCAGGAGGGGCCGACAAACAGCAGATGGACGCCGAGCTACGGAAAGAGATGATGGCCATCTGGCCTAACCTGTCCCAGAAGACACTGGACCTGCTGGTCACCCCTCACAAGTGTAAGAGCCCAGCCTGGACAGCCCTGGGCCCTGACCCACCAGGACAGAGAGGGAGTGAAAGAGGCACAGGGTCGGGGGGCTGCTGCATACAGGGACCCCCGCCCACGGCGAGCTCGCTCTGTACTTACAGCCACAGACCTGACAGTGGGAAAGATCTATGCAGCCATGATGATCATGGAATATTACCGGCAGAGCAAGGCCAAGAAGCTGCAGGCCATGCGTGAGGAGCAGGTATGGCCCTGGCCCTGATGAGGGCGCCCTCCCCTCCAATATCTTTCACTCTGAGGTTACCCAGGCTGGGAGACAGTGACTTGCTTGTCACCACGCGGACCAACCAGAACAGTGAGGCCCCAGGACTGATCATTGAAAAGTCAGGCTGTGCCAAAAAGCCTGGATTCATTCATCCATTCCACCAACATTTATTGGGCACCTACTGAGTGCTATTCTCAGCTCTGGGGGTGAAGCTATGAGCAATACACCAGAATCTCAGTTGGGGACATGCCAACAATGACAAATGACTAAATTGCATAGCATGGCAGGACACAGCACATGGAAAAGAGTGCCTGAGACAGAAGGGTGCAACTTGAAATGGGTAGTCAAGGGAGGCCTCCCTGAGGAGGTGGTGTCTCAGCAAAGACTTGAAGGAAGAAGAAAGAGAGTGACACAAGCAGATACCTGGGGGAAGAGCATTATGGGCAGAAGGAATAGCCAGTGCGAAGGAATAGCCATGAGTTTGAGTTTGGGGAACTGGGAGGTCACATGGCAGAATAGAACGAGCAAGAGGGGCAGTGGGAGGAGACAGGGTGAAGAGGTGACGATTATGCAGGGCCTTGGGAGCCATGGGGAGAACTTTTGACTTGTACTCAGAATTAGAGGGCTCCTCTCTGTAGAGGAAGGACGTGACCTCACGCAAGTGTTCATGTGCGCCCTCTGTTGGCCATGAAGGGTAATGGCTGGAGCTGGGAGACCTAAGAGAAGGTGATTGACAGCACCTGGCAGATGATGGGGTGAGACTTGGATGGGGGGCCATGGAGGTGTAAGAAATGATCCAGTTCTGGGTGGATTTAGAAGGAAGAGGCTAGCGGGCTGGCCACTGGATCTGACCTGAGAGAGAGAGAGAGAGAGAGAGTTGGAAATTATCAAGAATGATTACTCTGATTTTGAGCCATGGGTGGGCTTAGCGTCCCTGTCACAGCCTCCCTCACCTGTCTCCAGCCCCCCTCCACCCAGCGCACACATGCTGCTCTCTGCCTCCCCAGAACCGGACACCTCTCATGTTCCAGCGCATGGAACCCCCATCACCAACACAAGAGGGGGGTCCAGGCCAGAACGCTCTTCCCTCCACCCAGCTGGACCCAGGAGGAGGCCTGTGAGTGTCACTCTGGCCATGAGGCAGGGATGGAGGGGAAAGGGTCACCAGTTCCAGATGCAAAAGCCCCCAGAGCGCCCACTGCCACACTGGCCTGTGTCCCACATACAGGATGGCTCATGAAAGCGGCATCAAGGAAAGCCCTTCTTGGGTGACCCAGCGAGCTCAGGAAATGTTCCAGAAGACGGGCACATGGAGTCCGGAGCGGGGGCCTCCTGATGACATGGCCAACAGCCAGCCCAACTCTCAGGTGCCTCAGTCTCCCCACTGCCCCAAGGGCTCAGGGGCCAGGCTGTATGGGAGGGCAGGGTCTGGGCCCCCTACCTGTAGCTCCACACACACCAGGCCACCCCAGGGTCCAAGCGGTCAGCCTCGGGGCTCATCCAGCCTCAACGTCTGCCCCTCAGTCTGTGGAGATGCGAGAGATGGGCCGAGATGGCTACTCGGACAGTGAGCACTACCTCCCTATGGAAGGCCAGGCGCGGGCCACCTCCATGCCCCGCCTCCCTGCGGAGAACCAGGTGAGCGCTTTCACCCACCCCCCCTGCAGGTGAATTTGGGCCCCAGAGACCCTGCCTCCCCAAAGCCCAGGGCAGCTCCTTCCTCCAGGACCCAGGCCTAAAGTGGGGTGTCCTGCACCCTTAGCAGCAACACGCAGGCCCTACCTCGCCATGCCGGGTACCTGGAGGCCCTGGTTCTCTTAGCTCCTCCCAGTTGAGGGCAGAGAGAGAAAGGGGCACCATTGTGGCAGGCACAGTAGCCACTGCCAAGTGGTTTGTCTCACCCTGTTTTGGGGTGCTGAGGCGGGAGGATGTGGAGAACACATGGGGTGTGAGAGGCGATTTATACAACTGCAATCAAGAATACAAGCATGCACACAGACACACACACTGTGTTTTCATACACATGCACACATGTGCACATGTGGGTCAGCTCTCAGGTGGCAGAGTCCAGGGAGGGCCTGGGACAGCTGGCATTTGTCCTGTCTGGTCTCTGTGGGGACCGCTGGGGAGGGGCAGGGGCGTGTGCCTGATGTGTGTCTGCGTGTGGCTGCTTTACCCAGCTGCAGGGCCCTCCGGGGATGGGGGCGTGGGGTGAGGATCTCAACGGCCCAGGCCCATGGGGACAGAAGCCAGAAGCATGGCTGGCTGCCCATCCAGCCCGAGAGGTGGGGCGGCATGTCTGACTGGCGGGCTGCCTGTGTGCTGTGCCGGGGCGTCGTCTGCACGGGGTGCAAGGCTGTGCTGTGCCTGGCTGGGCCAGGGTCATCCAGGAGCCTGGCCTATGGCTGCTGGGAACTTGGGTGGAGGGCATCCAGCCTGCATGTAGCTGCCCAGCCCCATCCTGCCAGTCTCCCTCCCTACCCTAGGACTTAGCTGCTGGGCCCCAGGAAAGCATTGGGACAAACCCAGCTGATGGCCACGCCTCTCTAAGCTTTGAGTGTCAGCTGGAGCCAAGGCTGGGGGCATTGCATGAGGCAAAGCCCGGGAGCCAGGGGCCTGTGGCCATGCCGTCCCATCTGTCTGTCTTGTGCCTCTGCCATCTGTCTGTCTGCGCTGTCTCCTGTCTGTCTTTGTGCCCATGGCTAGACCACCAGCCGGGCCAGGGGTCACCCACTCACCAGGTACTTTAACTCTCTCCCTCCCTCCATTCTCCTCTTCACTCCTCAGGTCTGTGTACCACTTCTCACTCTCCCTCTTGGCTTTTATATTTATTTTCTTCTTTCTGTTTTTTCTGTGTGCACCATCCCGTGGGGCTGTGACAGAGGAGAAGGGGCCGGCCACGTGGGAATAACCTCAGTGTATGTACTGCCAGCCAGCCTGCTGCCCAGCTGGGCTCCGGCCCCCTCTTCCCGCCCACCCCCCCTCAGGGGAGTCCTGTCATCTCTGCCATCCCCCAGACCTCACCTTTCTTTGCAGACCACACCCGTGGAGCCCCATCCTTGTGTGTTGTGTTCTCCCTGTGCCCCACGTGTGCCCTGGGGAGGTGGCCCTGCCCAACCTCCTTCTCCCTCCCCCTCCTTCACCCTCTTCTCTTCAGAGCCCTCAAGTCAAGGGGTCCATCATTCCAAGAATCCTGACCTACTCCCCCACACCTGGCCCACTCTCATTCCCCTGATCACCCCTGACCCTCTGGTCCTACAGCCCTGTGCCCCTTAAAACTTCTGCCTCAGGCAGTGCCACCAGCCACTCAGCTGGACCAGGTACTAGGGGATGTCCACCTTGTCCTCCTATCCTCTCCCAGCTGCAAAGAACTGCAAGCCCCCACTCTCCAGGGCTTGACCCAGGGGTGTAGCATGCACAGGGTCCCAGGCTGCAGGCCAAGGATGAGAAGACAGGTGCCCCAGAGCTTCGAATGCCAGGGTGACCCGGTGTGTAGGCAGGAAAGCCCAGGCCCCACCAGCCGAGCCGTCATGCTGGGCTGCTAGTCCTAAGCCTGTAGGCCTGACAGCCCGGGAGTCAAGTTTCTCACCCTCTTAGAGAGCAGGCAGGGGTGAGGGCAGGGCATGCTGCCCAGGGCCCAGGCTCCCAGGTTTGCACTGGACAGGGAAAGCTTTTGTCTTTAGCCAGCCTGACTGTCCCTGGCTGGACCTCCAAGGTCAGGAGGTATACTCCCAGGCGTGGTCTTGAGAAGGAGCAAGGATGGATCAGGTGAAACCTCCTGGCAAGAACCCAAGTTGGGACTGGAAGGGGACAGAGGTGTCCTAGGGCCCTGGTTGATCAAAAGCCAAGGTCCCCCCAAACCCCAACACACCATCACTGATGGCCAATGGGGCAGAACAGACTGGGACCACTTGGTGCCTGCCACTGATCCCAGCCTGCCCACCTGTCCCCCCCTCAGACCATCTCAGACACCAGCCCCATGAAGCGCTCAGCCTCCGTGCTGGGCCCCAAGGCCCGGCGCCTGGATGATTATTCCCTGGAGAGGGTGCCGCCTGAGGAGAACCAGCGGCACCACCAGCGGCGCCGTGACCGCAGCCACCGCGCCTCTGAGCGCTCCCTGGGCCGATACACGGATGTGGACACAGGTAGGCTGCCCCTCAGGGCCCAGGGGAGAAGGGAAGAGAGACACGGGGTAGACACTGAGAGAGAGAAGGGAAGGCCTGAATGGGACTTAGGGGACTGAGCTGGGCCATCAGAGCCCAGGGACTAGACCCCCACCACCCACCAAGTCCTCCCTAGGTCCAGGGGAAGGCACCCCTCTCTTAAACCCACAGACCCCTTTGGTGGCCTCCTATGTGCATGCCCTGCCCCAACCCTCCCTCACAGCCTTTTGTCTGTCCGACCCCTGCCCGGACCAGGCTTGGGGACAGACCTGAGCATGACCACCCAGTCTGGGGACCTACCATCAAAAGAGCGGGACCAGGAGCGGGGCCGGCCCAAGGACCGGAAGCACCGGCAGCACCATCACCACCACCACCACCACCACCCCCCGCCCCCTGACAAGGAGCGCTATGCCCAGGAGCGGCCTGACCACCGGGCCCGGGCCCGGGACCAGCGCTGGTCTCGCTCCCCTAGTGAGGGCCGAGAGCACATGGCGCACCGGCAGGTGGGTGTGATAGGAGCCATGGGGGACAAGAGGATGAGGAGAGCCCACCCCCCACAGCCACTCTGGGCAGGGTCCTCACCCCCACTGTGACCTCTGTCCCTGCCCACCATTGGGTTCCTTCCCAAGCCAAGGGGGACCTGGGGGTGGGGTGGACACTGCTCCCTGCCACTCTGGCCCCCCACTCTGTCCCCCAGCTCCCTGCCCGCCTGCCACCCCCTCCCTGCCTGCAGCTGCTTCCTCTTTGGTTGTGGATCACGTTTGAGTTCAAGCCAGCCTGGTCCTTACGGCTCACGTGGCGCTGGCTCCGCTGCCTTTTGCTTTCCTTTAACCCGGCTTCCGTTTTTGTTTCAATTATGATTTCTGTCCTCTGGACGCCTGTGAGTAATTTTTGAAACTTCTGCTATTTTAACCCCGAAACTTACAAAACTCCATTTCTCATTTCTCTTTTCACTTTGTTGTGTTGGTTTTCGACTTCCCCTGTCCTCCTTGTCTCTCCCTCCTTCACCCTCCTCTTCCTCTTTCCCCTCCTCCCCTTCTCCCTCCTCCCAATCCTGCCCATCCTCCCCTCCTTGCCCCTGTGGCTGTTGCTTTTATTCCTTTTTTTCCATTCAAATGTCCTGTGTTCCCCTCCTTTTCTTCCTCCTTCCCCGCCCCACTTTTGGCCCCTCTCCTCTCCTTTGGTTTTCCTTTGCCCCCCACCCACTCCACCCCACCCCCACCCCCATCTCCTCCTGTCTCCTCCTGGTTGATTTTGTTGTATCTTTTTTTTTGATTTCCTTTGTTTCAATTTTCGTGTAGGGCAGTAGTTCCGTAAGTGGAAGCCCAGCCCCCTCAACATCTGGTACCAGCACTCCACGGCGGGGCCGCCGCCAGCTCCCCCAGACCCCCTCCACCCCCCGGCCACACGTGTCCTATTCCCCCGTGATCCGCAAGGCCGGCGGCTCGGGGCCCCCGCAGCAGCAGCAGCAGCCGCAGCAGCAGCCGGTGGCGCGACCTGGCCGGGCGGCCCCCAGCGGCCCGTGGAGGTACCCAGGCCCCGCGGCTGAGCCTCTGGTAGGGGAGCGGCCGCCCGGGGGACATGGCAGCAGTCGCTCGCCCGCAATGGAGCGACGGGGCCCAGCCCGGAGTGAGTCCCCCAGGCCATGTCGCCACGGCGGGGCGCGGTGGCCAGCGTCTGTTGCACACGTGTCCGAGGGGCCCCCGGGCCCCCGGCACCACGGTTACTACCGGGGCTCCGACTACGACGAGGCCGATGGCCTGGGCGGCGGCGGAGACGACGGGCCCTACGACGCGCCGCCCCCCGCGCGACACTCGTGTTCGCCCAGGACTCCCCGGGCCGCGGGCCCGGCCTGTGCGTCGCCTTCCCGGCATGGCCGGAGACTCCCTAATGGCTACTACCCGGCCCACGGACTGGCCAGGCCCCGCGGGCCGGGCTCCCGGAAAGGCCTGCACGAAGCCTACAGCGAGACGGACGACGACGACTGGTGCTAAGCCCGGGCGAGATGGCACCCGTGCCCGCCCGGCCCCCCCACGCACCCCACGCACACGACCCACGGGGAAGAGCCGCGCCCCGGCCGCGGGGCCACCTCGCTGCCACCTGCCCAGCACACGGGGGAGGCCCGGGAGAGGACCTGCCGGACGCCCCCGGACTCTGGAGGGAGTCCCCAGGGCGAGGACACGCCAGGGTGTCCCACAAAGACCCTCGGCACCCCCTATCCAGGCCCGACCCTCCACGACGGGGGCCCTCGGGGACAGACAAACCACACAGCCAAGGGATTCGAATTAACTCAGCCATTTTTGGAGAACCTTGGGGAAAATGGAAATTAAAAAAAAAACAAAAAAAAAAAAACAAAAAAAAAAAACCAAAAAACATTTTTAAAAGAAAAATGGGGAGAAAAAAATTGCTTCTATTGATGAGTTTTATCATCTCAATTGAATCTTTCCTTCCCCTAGTAAATGCGAGCTGGTGGCCCGTGTGTGGCAGAGAAGCGGAAGCCCAGCGTTCCACACAGACTTCCACCAGATACTCTCATGCCCCCACACACGTTCTCAGACACACACAGGAGTGCTTGCTGGTTATACCAAACCCTACTATTACTGCCTGCAGAAATCGATTTAAAAAAATAAACAATTTTAAAAAGGACAAAAAAATTAATGATTGAGAAAAGAAGCATTTTTTTCTGACATTTGGTCCTGCTTGAAATAACAAAAGAAAAAAACAAGAACACCACCAATGATTTCCTTTGCTTCTTTTTGCCTTTTTTCCTACCTTGTTTGAAAACTGTGGGCTTGGGACTGTGAATTATTGCATGACATTCAAAAAGAAAAAGAAATAAAACGTTGAATCAAAGGGCTTATGAACTGGAGTGGTCTTTATCCCTCTGCAGAGCATTCCCTGGGTTTTGGGGGAGGATCATGGAAGGAGGCACTTTGAAAGTGGCTAAGAATGAGAAAGCTGTAGCTTGGCAGCCATCTACTCTCTGCTATGTCTGGGTGGTCAGATCCAGTGGAGAACAAGGCAGACAAGCTCCGCCCTCACAGAGCTTGGTGACCCAGGCTCCAGCAATCCTGGCTGCCTTAGCAGGCCCAGGAAAGCCAAGGGCAAGGATGCTAAACGGGTTCTTGCCAACCGTGCTGGCTGGGGGGCAAAGCAGTGTACCCCACTGCCACCTCTACCCTTGGGCCCCCAGGTCTCCCACAGTCTGCATGGTGCTGCTTTTGCAAGCCAGGTTGTGCCTAAAAGCAATCATCCTGGATCATAAAGCATCCTGAGCCAAAACCATACTGGATGGTCAGGCCAGTGAGACTCCAGAGAGCCCCCAAACATTTGCAAAACTATTGCAAACACCCTAAAGGAGGCACCTGGAAAACCCAAACAAGGGGCCCTGTGCCCAGAGAATTTCACCCACCAGTGGGAGGTGAGCCCTGCCCAAGTCTCAGAACTCTGGCACCCCCCACCCCACCCCACATGTCCCAAGAAACTGCTTCAGAGGAGCTCCATCCCAAGCTATAACCCACTGCACAGACTTTCCTGTGATGCCCCTATGTTATCTACAACCAGTGGGGAGTCCTAGAGGTCAAAGATCAGAGCAACCCATGGGTGGCAGGGAACGGCCATTGCCAGCTCAAGGTGAAGGCAGCCTATCAGAGGTACAGGTGGGCGTGAGGTTCTTCCCTCACCTGCGGCCCCACACAGTGCACCTGTCCACCTTCCCACAGCACGCTTGGTGCACACTCCCACTCCAGCTTTCCAGAAGCTGGCCCCAAAGGTGAAGGTGGTAGAAGACCCCCCACTCTGCCCCTGTCCCCAAGGCCTCCCCTCCCTGCCTATTCTGTGAATGCCTCTCTAAATGTGGTTGATAGCCACAAAACTGTAGGCAGTAAGGTTCAGAGGTGAGGGGGCTGAATTGATTCAGGTGATCAAGAGGCCAGTTATACTTTCTGTTCCAGTGGGGTGAAACGCCTTGGCCTGAAAGGGCAGCTCCTGGTCCTTCCTAGAAAGACCTTCAGAGAATCCAATGTAATCTTCAGACAAGGAGAGGGGAAATAGTCCTCAGGGAACATCCGGGTGCTATTACCAGGAGAAGGGGGCAATTAACCACAACGTCTACCATACCCCAACTTTTCGGTCAGCATTTGGGCCCTAAAGGGTTTAGCACCACCACCACCCTTGGAACCCCTCCTAACTCAGCTCCAGCCTCTTTAGCTATGTGACCTTAAGAACGTGACTTAACCTATTTGTGCCTCTGTATTCCCGTCTATAAAATAGAAACAATAATAGGACCGTTTATGAAAATCAAATGCATTATTCTCATCAAGTGTCAACAAACTTTTTCTTAAAGGATCAGAGAGTAAGTATTTTCAGCTTTGCAACTCTTCGATTCTGCTGTTGTATAAGGAAAGTAGCCACAGATTATGCGTAAATCAGAGTGTGGCTGTGCTCCAATAAAACTTTACTTATAAACACAGGTTATAGATAGGATCAGACCCTTGTCCTGCATCAGTAGTTCCCAAATTTTTGTTCTCAGAATGCCTTTACACTCTTAAAAAAATTATTGAGAACCCCAAAACATGTCTATTTACATGGGTTATATCTACCAATATTTACCATTTAGAAATTAAAACAAAGAATTTTTAAAACTATGCATTAGTTTTTATGTCTTATTTTTTACACTTGATCTTAGCCAAAAGGCAGAGAAGCCATCTTATTTATTTTTTGTATTAGTTTTTAAATTATGATCAATAAACCTAATGATAGATATATATATATATATATATATATATATATATATATATATATATAGTTTCTCTGAGCAGGGATCAAACCCAGGCCACGACATGAATGCCGAAGCCTAGCCACTATACCACCAAGGAAACACCAGCAACACTTTTAATAAAAATAACCATATTTTCTGAAGTTCCCTGGTGGTGTAGTGGCTAAGGCTTTGGTGCTGTCAACACTGCGGCCTGGGTTCGATTCTCAGCCAGGGAACTACCCACATAAAAAAATAAAATGAAATAAAAAAAATAACCATATTTTCCAAAACAAAAAAATTGCATGAAAAGGGCTTGAGCCATTTTCCTGTTTAAGCCCACTCCTACCTCTTTGGAGTGTACTTTCTCTTCAATAAATTATCTGTTTCACCTCTAAAAAAAAAATTGTTGTTGTGTTTTTTGCTATGTGGGTAGCTCCCTGGCTGGGAATCGAACCCAGGCCGCAGCGCTGACAACACCAGCGCCGAAGCCTTAAGCCAGTACACCATCAGGGAACTCCCTAAAAAAAGAAAAAAAAAATTGCATGAAAAGAATGATTTGTTTTACATCCCATTAACATTAGCTTCACAGAACGTGGCTGGATTCTCATACCTGTTTCTGCATTTGACTTGTTGCAACATCCAATACCCCCTGGGAACTCCACCATCCACATGTGAAAGAATGGAAGTGATAAAGGCAAGTACATTTTTTGTTTTTTGTTTTTTGTTTTGGTGGTTCCCTGACCGGGAATCGAACCCAGGCCGCGGCATTGAGACACCAAAGCCTAGCCACTACACCACCAGGGAACCCTCAAGGCAAGTATCTCTTAATATTATTATAAAAATACTTTGGCCTTATGGACTCCCTGGAAGGATCTAAGCAGCCCCCAGGTTTCCGGACCAATTTGAGAAGTGCTATTCTCAGAACGGTACTTGGCCCATAATAACCTGTTATCCACTATCACTATTATTGCCATAGCTTCAAAGCAGAACATTTAAGGAGTCTTTCTCTAGGACCCCACGGCTTGAGCTTAAGAGAAGGCTGACAGACTTTGCATGGCAAGGCAGGCAGAATGCCTCCTATAATAATGGCATCTAGGAAATGATTAGTCCAATAAAAAACTGGAGAGGGTTTTAACTTCCTAACTAGGCAGCTTGACCAATCACAACCCCCACAGACTTCCAGACCAGCCATTGGCTCAAGGTTGAGGCTGATCTCTGGCAAAGATCCCTGGGCCTCTGTGCTGGGGCTGTTCAGGAGAGGGTGAGTCCACACATTTCTGTCCAGAACCATGGAAGCTGCAGCCATCTGCCTACCAAGGAATGAAACAACTGCCTGAGCCCCCCATACCTCTGGACCCAGAGGCAAAGTCTGTGGCTGGACTTCAGGCCTCCATAACCCACACCTTCAGACTGGAGTGAGTATAAGTTGCCCAGAAGACACACGGTGGGGGCATCAGGGAATGTAGAGGCAGAGGCGGGCTTAATTTAGGCCCTGGTTTCGTGTCTCCTCAGTGTGCCTGGACTGAGCCATCTGGAAGCCTGAAGAAAGGGCAAGGAAGCAGGCTCTGAGGGCCAGAGATGCTGTGCAAATGCCCTGGGACACAAAGGTCCTAGACCCTGTCCCCATTTCAGACATGTTCTCAGGGCTTAAAGGAATTGTTACCCCTTCCCTGCAATCCACAGCCTCCAACTGCTACTTCTCTGAGCCTCAATGTCCTACTTGTGAAATGGGACCGACCCACCACTGTGTCAGGGAGGCAAAATTTTTTCTTCTACCTGCTTAGATTCAGTGACTGAGGCCTGTGAATTAAACTATTAGAAGAAATGATAGATTCACAGGAGAACAGGCACTCAATTTTTATTAATATTTACAGAAAAGTCACAGAAAAGAAGTGAAATTCTAAGAAGCAATTTGACTTGGACTTATATAGGATTTTAACAAAGGAAAGGGGATTGGGGCTTTAAGGGACTATAAATTGTAGGGAAATGACTAAGAAATACATGGGGAAAACTAAAGGAATGTAAGGGTGATTTTACTAAGGTTTATTGATGCAACCTCATCTCAGTGCTGATTCTCCATTTCCAGTGATAAGAGTCACTCTCTTCCCAGTACACAAAATGCAGACACCTTCACAAAGGGAAATTTATGTCACCTCTTTACAGTGAAAATTTTCCCCTGCTTTTAGGCAGAAAATGGAAGGTCAGAGAACTCTCCCTGTGTCTGTTGATGCTTAATTGCCTTCAACTCAAAATAATTCTTATACCAAAGTGACATACTGGGGGGGAGATGGGCTGTATCCTGATCCCTGTCAGCTGCCATCAAAGGATTCAGGGATCATGGATGGGTGACAGAGCTCTGCTTAAGGGAGAGACAGATCTGTGTGTGGGCACCAACTGGAGCCCTCCAACTACGTGGACTGTTGGCTGCTGGGGAACTCCGGGCAGCACTGGGATGAAGGCCTGATTTTGGGGAAACAACCAGAAGGGGGAGTACAGGGACAGCACACTCAGCCTGGATGCTGTTGTTTGTCACCATGTGTTTAAAAAAAGCCTCTCCAGCACAGCAAATCCAGAATCTTACAGTGACTAGTACTTGGGGTGATGAAACATTTAAGTTAAAAAAAAGAAAGAAAGAAAAGAAAAATAGGTGGTTTTTACAAAGTTAATGAAATAGTAGTAATATTAGTCTTCTGGGGCTGCCATAACAAATTATCACAGGCTGGGTGGCTTAAAACAACAGAAATTTACTCTCTCACAGTTCAGGAGACAAGGAGTGTGCCATCAAGTGTTAGCAAGGTTTCAGAGCCACTGAAGTCTCTGAAAGAGAACATGCCCCCTCTCCCTTTCTTCTGGCTTCTGGTGGCAGCAGGCAGCCCTCGGCGCTCTTTGGCTATGGCTGCCCCACTCCAGTCTCTTGGCCTTTGTCTCCACACAGCCTTGTTCCCTGTCTCTCTGTGTCCTTTTCTGTGTGTCCTTGTCACTCATTTAGGGCCCCCTCAATCCAGTATAATCTCATTTCCATCCTTACCTTACTTATATCTGCAAAGACCCTATTTCTAAATAAGGTTCCTAAGTTTAATAAGAAATATATTTTGGGAGTTCCTGGTGATGTAGTGGCTAAGGCTTCAGCGCTCTCAACACTGCGGTCTGGGTTCCATTCCCAGCCAGGGTACTACCAAAAAACAAACAAACAAAAGAAATATATTTGGTCTTTGTCCCCAGTTCCTGTCACAGAGTTCCTAAAACCCTTGGAATTTCCTGAATCATAGCAGTGTTTTTTGTTATTCATAAGGAGCCCCTTTAGATCACACTTCAGTATATGCCAATGAGGAGACTTAGGGTGGGAGCCCCTAGGTAGTCTTAGTATGAGGGCTGGTCTCCAGAAAGACCACATGATTAGAGGATGGGAACTCTCAGGCCACCTCCAATCTCTGGGGAGAAAAGGAGCGGGAGGCGGAGGCTACATACAAATCGGTATAAAAACAAAAAAAGAATGGAGTTCCCTGATGGTGTAGTGGCTTAAGGCTTCGTCGTTGGTGCTGTCAGCGCTGTGGCCTGGGTTCGATTCCCAGCCAGGCAGCTACCCACGTACAAAAAAAAAAAAAAAAAGGGCGCTCCCTGGTGGTGTAGTGGCTAAGGCTTCCATGCTGTCAATGCTGCAGCCTGGGTTTCCAGCCAGGGAACTACCCACATTTAAAAAAAAAAAAGAGTTCCCTGATGGTGTAGTGGCTTAAGGCTTCAGCGATGGCGCTGTCAACGCTGTGGCCTGGGTTCGATTCCCAGCCAGGGAGCTACCCACATACTAAAAAGCAAATAAATAAATAAATAAAAATTAAAAAAGTAAGGAGAGAGTTGGCAAACACATACAGGTACTGTATTGGGAAGGTGGGATGTCCCACCTTCACGGGGACAGAAGCTCCTGCTCTGGGGACCCTTCCTGACGTCACCGCATGCACCTCTTTCTCTGGCAGTTCATTTGTATCCTTTATGATAAACCAGTAACACCCAAAGTGCCTTTCTGAGGCCTGTGAGCCATTCGGCAAATTGTGAAGCCAAATTGTGAAGCCTGGGGGAGGAGGGCCCTGGGAACTGTGAGGATCCAGAAGAGTCACCCCACAACGTGTCTCTATGGTATGCAGATTGTTTTTAGCTGAAGGCAACTTTTAGCCACAGGCTCCAGAGACTCTTCTGCCCCTCCCCTTAACTACCTAGAAGAATTTGAATTAGAGGCCCTGCCCGGCAGAGATTATCAGAGATAACGCCTTTCTTTTTCTGCCCCACCCTGCCCCTTCCCCTTTGCCCCAGAGATAACTTCTTTTGACCCATCCATAAGGCTGGGCAAACTTCTCTACTAAAATGTCTGCTCTTATTATCCTGCAATGAACTTTTAAAGCCTACAAGGCCCCTTACCTCATCCCTAGCTCAGGAAGTCATATACCTTGCTCCCTTCCCACCTCTGAACCTCTCTTGCATGTCAGGTCTCTGACTCTCTCATGTATGTAAGGTTCCCATACATATTTTCTATTAAATCTGGTTATTTTCTCTTGCTAATCTGTTTGATATCTATTTGAATATTAGACCAGCCAGAATAACCTTGAGGGTAGAGGAAAGTTTGTTCTTCCCCCCCCAGAGAATGCTTGATGTATAGCCGATGGGTCAGAACTGCAGGTGACCCAGAATTTGAGACTGATGTCTGAAGTAGGGGTAGAACTGAGCCTCTGTGACACAACCCCAGGTATGTAAATAGTACCAGATGGTGTCAAGAGAATTGGTTGTCATGGGGAAACACACAGATGCAGTGTCAGAAAACCCCAGTCCCAGCCTGAGGTTCCAGGTAGACATAAATTTGAGGGAGGACACTGTTCAACCCATGAGAGTAATACAAGCAGCAAAGTAGAAATGGGAAAACTGAGATGCTGATGGTGCCGTGAAAGACCAAAAAGTGTGGGACACAGCCTGACAAGGAATGTTTGACTCTGGCTCTGTCACCCACTCTGTCTTACAGGAGTCGGCTTCACCCTGAGCTGTGTACACATTACCATGACAAAGAGTCACCCATTCACTTGCCTAAACCACCCGATCCTATAGATTAAAAGTGTCTGCCCTCTCCATTCCTGTGTTGAAATGCTAACTTCCACTGTGATGGTGTTGGGGGGGTGGGGCCTTTGGGAGGTGATTAGGTCTTGAGGATGAAGCCCTCATGAATGGGATTAGTGCTGTTAAACAAAAAATTTTAACTTCTACTGTTGAAAGTCTTATTAAAAGAAAGGATTTAATAGGCCATTGCTAGCAAAAAAAAAAGAAAGAAAGAAAGAAGACTGATCTTGGGGTATAGAGTCTAAACCACTAGCAGCATGGCTAGGTAGGAGAGACAATATGGCTGTTGTTCCAGAGTTTTGCAAGCTTTTTTTTTTTTTTTTTTTTTTTTTTGCTTTTTGGTATGTGGGTAGTTCCCTGGCTGGGAATCGAACCTAGGCTACAGCGCTGACAGCGCCAACGCCAAAGCCTTAAGCCACTACACCACCAGGGAACGCCCTGCAAGCATTTTTTATGTCTAGTTGGGGGAAGAAAGATCTACCATTCCGAAAAGATTTGCATTAGCTAGAGACACAGCGGGCGAGACGCTGAAGGGGGCCAGTGCTGGGATGGGCACAGCAGAGTCCTCAGCAGAGTCCAGAGTCCACAAAACTGTGTCAACAAGAAGTGGAGGCTACTCGGGGTCAAGGGTGCCTGGCTATTATCTCTTTTTAGATCATCTCAGAAAGAGCTACCTAGAAGTTAATTTAATAATTCCAACACACACTAAGGAGTGTGAGCAGTCTTGTTGAGTTTGCACTGCCGTTGTGAACTGATTAACCCCTCTTTGTCTCTTCCTTCCACCCCCTGGTCTGCTGTAATTTAATTTAGGACATCTCAGAATTTTCGCCTCATCAGTGCCCTTATAAAAGGGACCTCAGAGAGCTCCCTTGTCCCTTAGGCCATGTGAGGACAAAGAAAGAAGACACCATCTATGAACCAGGAAGAGAGCCCTCATCGGACACCGAATCTGCTGGCACCTTGATCTTGGACTTCAGCCTCCCAAACAGCAAGAAATAAATGTCTGCTGTGTGTAAGCCACACAGAAGTATTCTGTTATAGCAGCCTGAACAGACTCAGACAGCTCAATACCTGCTGAAGGCCAGGTGGTGGCGCTGCAGGGGATAAGCCAACAAGGACTGCTGAAGGAGTAGAGTCCGCAGAGGAGATGGACCTGGAACCGCTGTCATTCCATCCCTGCCTTGGATCTGCCATGACAGTTCCATCTGCTAAACGTGACACCTATGCTCCGTCTGGCCTCCTGTCCCTGCCCAGAATGGTGGTCCGTGCCCCTCTGCACTGCCTCTGTCTCACCCACCACCTCGGTGCCCTGCAAACTATGGAGCTCCAGCAGGACGAATCCAGCAGGCAGCGCCACCTAGAGGCCAGACGGCGATTGGCCATGGCAGTGATCGCTGTAATTAACTGGTGCGGTAACTCTGGGGGTGGAGCCAGGAGATGCAGTGTAGGGCCAGAGAGCACCCCTACTCACTTCTCCAGGGACAGAGGAGAATCAGGCCTGACATCACGGATGTAAATGCCCAGCCGCTCTGTCGGAAGAACTTTCTAACGACTACTCAGAACAGAGCAGATGGCTCAGAAGGACCGAGCATCCAGCTGGAGGCCCTGTGAGCATTTATAGGTTTGCCTCCACCTTTTCTCAGGAATTCGTAGAGGAGAGAGCAGGCCTGCAAAAGATCTTCCCGGAGCCCTATGAGAGAAGGGGCTGTTAGGGGAAGCATAAAATGAGGGAGACACTTGCAGATTGGAAAACTAGGGGTCAGAAAGTTTTGCTCATTTGCCTAAGGTCGTGCCCCAGGTCATAAAGGGATAAAGAGTAAACTTTGAATCTGCACCCCCTTGGTTTCCTTCTAGTCATCTCTGTTGCCTCCAACAGGGTGAGGACCGTGCCCCTCTTGGCTGGAACCTAGTTACCTCCAGCCCCTCCATGCTGTGCCCCCTTTTCTGGTTCTAGGGCCATTTCATCCTAAACGCACTCCCAGGCCCCACTTCTCTGCCTGCCAGAACTGCTGGAATGCAAACCATTAAACTATCAATCAGGAACAATGGTCTTCCAGGTCTTTGAACTTCCAGTAGTCAGAAGTTCAAGGTGTTCAGGTATTGCACCAATCTCCCTCTTCCAGCTCTCTCCCTGCCTGGGAGAGTGAGGTCATGAAGCCCCATGACTGGAAAAATGAATCAAAAGTTGCCTGGCAGAGGGGTTCCCTGGTGGTGTAGTGGCTAGTCTTCTGCACCCTCAACTCCGCGGCCTGAGTTCGATTCCCAACCAAGGCACTACCCCCAAAAAAAGAAAAAAGAAAAGTTGCCTGGCAGACGGGATGGCCAGTTAGAGAGCTCTTCCCCTACCTCAGCCCCCAGGACAGTTCGTCTTTGCCCTGCTCTGAGTCAACATGGTCCTGAGGTTTTTCACCATGGTCTGGGCAGAGGATGCCAGTGGGATGCCAGTGGGATCTGATTCCCCTGGAGGCACAGTGGTCTAGACTAGCCATGTCCAACAGCAATTTAAAATGAGTCATAGTTAAATATTCTAGTCACCACAGTGAAGAAAGTAAAAAGGAACAGGTGAAATTTGTTAGTTTTTTTTTTTTAATAGAGGTGAAATTCACATAAAACTAACTGCTTAAGGTGTATAATTCCATGGCAGTTAGTACATTCACAACGTTGTGCAACCACCACCTTTATCTAGTTTCAAAATACTTTCATCACTCCAAGATAAATCCTGTTTCCATTGTCAGTCACTCCCCATCCCACCCCCTAACCACCCCCCAACCCCACCCCCAGGCAACCATCAATCTACTTCTGGTCTCTATGGATTGGCCTGTGCTGGACATTTCATACAAATGGGGTCATACAGTATGTGACCTTTTAATCTCACTTATCTCAGTCAGCATAATGTTTTCAAGGTTCATTTACATTGTAGCATGTATCAAGACACCATTCCTTTTTACAGCTAAACAATAATATTCCATTGTGTGGATGGACTACATTTTGTTTACTCATTCATCTATTGACGAACATTAGAGTTGTTTCTACCTTTTGGGGATTGTGAATAGTGCTGCTATGTATATGCATGTACATGTTTTTGTCTAACACCTGTTTTCAATTCTTTTGGGGTGGGTCCTGGACCTAGGGGTGGAATTGCTGAGTCCTAAGATAACTCTTCAGCTTTTTGAGGAAGATAAAATTACTATGAATAATACATGTATTTAATGCAACATAGCCAAAATATAATCATTTCAACATGTAACTGATATGAACATTATTGTGATCTTTATATTCTTTATTTTTTACTGAAGTTTTTGAAACCCAATGTGTATTTTTCACTCATCTCAGTTTGGGCCAGTCACATTTCAAGTGTCTGATAGCCACCTGTGGCTCACGGTGACCATCCTGGACAGCACAGGTCTAACCTTACACCTCTCACTCTGGGATCACTCTCATGCTCTGTTGTATCTGGTGTCACGCCCACCACTGCCCACTGATGTCCAAGTGCAGGATCCCACTCATCTGTGGGCCTTGGTACTGGGGTAAGTAGGTGACACATATATAGCAGGGTCCTCCAATCCATGCTCTGCCACCCACAGACATATACATCCTGCTATAAACTGCTTGTGTTCACCCAAATTCATATGTTGTAACCCAACCCCCAATGTGATGGTATTTGAAGATGGGGCCTTTGGGAGGTGATTAGGTGATGAGGGTGGAGCCCTTGTGAATGGGATTAGTGTCTTTATAAAAGAAACTCCAGAGAGCTCCCTTGTCCCTTCACCATGTGAGGACACAGCAAGATGAACATGCTCACCAGACACCAAACCTGCTGAAGCCTTGATCTTGGCCTTCTAGTCTCCAGAACTGTGAGAAATAACTGTCTGTTGTTTACAAGCCACCGTGTCGTGTCTGTGGTATTCTGTTATAGTGGCCCAAACAGACTAAGGCTTGTCCCAGCCAGGGACCTCAGACTTCTAATCAATCACCTAGGAGTGTGCAGGCCCCTGGGAGCTACCTGGCACTGTGCGTGTGCACATGGCACCAACTGCAGCAGCACGTGATGATGCTATAAACACAAGAGAACATGACTGTGTGCCTCCAGGAGGAGGTGGGTGCCTTAAGAGTCCTGCAGGAGTTACCTGGCTGCAGAGCCCACTGCGTGCACCCAGGAGGCCATCGTTGGCTTTCAGCTGCCTATGGTCAACCCTGAGTCAGGGGTCATCCACTGGGCTGGTGCAGAGCTGGATCAGGGATGGAGGAGGGCAGCCTGGGCAGGAGACTCCAGTCAACAGGGACCCAGCTGGAGCTTCTGCAAGATTGCTTCTTGGGGAAATGTTCCCAGCTTCTTGGGGTGAACTGAGCCAGGCCTTGGGGCCAGACCAGGCCTCCCTCTGATTCATTCATCCTGGTGAGGTCCCTACAGTGGAGATGAAGAAAGCAGCCTTTAAATATAGCTTTGCACCATATGATGCTGCGGGCTGTTGGAAGGAAGCCAGCAGCAGCCCCTGACCTGGCCAGCTTCCCTCCTTGTTGTTCACACATACCCACCGCCTCTCTGTTTACGCCCCCTTCCCTGCCAGGCCTAGGCTTAGATGTTTGGGCTTTCTGTAAATGTGAGATATAAAAAGAACCATGGGGCGGGTGCAGGGGTGGGGAATGGCCACTGGCTTGTTAAGCGATGCCACCCCCACGCTGCCCCTAGCACTGCAAATGCCCCCCCCGCCCAGAGGAGTGGCGTGTGCTTGCATGCAGACAGTGACAAGCTGGCATTTAGAATCAGGCATAAGGAGGCCAGCCAGTTGGGGGAAAGCCAAGTCTGACTTTATAAAGGTCTCTGCTTGGCTAGAGCTGGGCCCTGGAAATTACAAATTATACGGATGCCCCAGCTGAGGAGGGTCAAGCCTGCCCCAAGAAGGTACCTCCAGCCCTGGATTGGCCTCCTCACGCCCTCCCTGAACACCATGCGGATTATGGATGCAGCAGCATCCTGTACTGTCCCTCAGCTGTACCTCCAGCTGACCCCACTTCCACTCCCCCTGTCCCCACATCCAGGTAACTGTAGCTCCTACCCAACCAGCCCTCAGGCTGTCCCCTTAGGTCGCCCATCTCCTGACTCAGCCCACCCACACTCCGGCATTGACACTTTCGGCTGTTCCTTTAAGTATATATTGAACACCAGCTGTGTGCCAGGTCCAGGTCCAGGAACTGGGCTTCACACTGTCTGTACCCTCATTGGTTCACAGTCAGATAAAGGAGGCAGAGAGTACATCAACAAAACTACATCAACAAACCAAAAAGCGTAGACATTATGAATTACAACCGGGAGGTGTGCTGTGAAGGAGTAGCTCAGACACTGCAGAGAGGTCAGCCTTCCCGGGAAAGGGAAGGGAAGGTGTCCACCAGGCCTGAAGGATGAGGCATTAGGTAGGAGACGGGGGTGTGCCCCTTGCTTTTCTGCAGGTCTGGCGCAGGCTAAGCCGCATGTGAAGTGCTGCAAGAACGGAAGAAGCCATGCATGAATAGGGCAGCAGCATGCTGACTGCAGCCCGCCAGGCCAGAAAGCAAACCGTGGCACCTTCACTTCTTTCCTGAGCAACCTCAGGAAAGCCACTTAACCTCTCTGGGCCTCAGGTTTTCAGCTGTAAATGATTCCTAGTCGTGAAAACTATAAATGCACCTAGTGCTGTGCAGGGCACGCTTTCACTTCTCAAACTTGCCTTGATTATTCCCACTCTGTCTCCAGCCCCACGCTCCGCCTCCGCAAATGGGGAGCTCCGACTTTAAGACGAAGAAGGTGGGAGGGGCCTCCCGGTCCTGGCTCAGGGCCCTGGCCTCACTCCTCCTGCCAGCCAAGCTGGCGCTGGGGACTGCTCCTCCAAACCACACACACTCACACTCACACTCTTGTCTTGGCCTAAATATATTATAACCTCAGAGACATCCCACACCCCACGCTCGTTTCCGCCTTCCTGCCCTAGTGGGGTGCCAAGAAAAAAAAGTTCCACTGGAGGTGGGGGCAGGAGAAAAGGAGGAAGAAGAAGAGGAGAAAGAGGAGGAGGAGGAGGAGGAGGAGGAAGGAAAACTGGTGTGCTGGGCCTGAGATGTGCCTCAAGGATCCCGGTCCTCATGGGGATGCTCAGAAGGCTGAGGATGAGGGGGAACGCCCCCACCCTGCACCCTGTTTCTCTTCTCGGTTCAGCAGCTCTGAGTCACCATTCCGGCAGCTGCTGGCCCAGAGCCAGGGCTGGGTGGGACTTGAGGGCAGGAGGTGGGTGGGGAGACCTACTTTAGCCTCTGGTTTCTCCTCCCAGCCCACAGGGGCCTTGGGTCTCTGAGCCCACACCCTGGCCCACACCCAGTTAATCCCGGAATCACCAGGCCTTCTGGCTCCCAGGGCCACTGTCACGGCCCCTGCCTACTCCTGGGAACCAGGAAGGAAGAAAAGGACTGCCTGTCTCCACCCACTGGGACTTTGCTGCCGCTACCGCCACCTCTCAGCTCAGCTACCCACTCACCAGGGGTTGAGGAGCTGCCACCCCCACCCCCCCCCAGGCAGAGGGGATTCTCCGGGCCTGGTGGTCCTGCTGGCCCCATTGATCCTCCCAAAGATGCCAGAATCTGCCAATCATTTCTACTACCAGACTCAAACCAAATCTGGGGACACGCACGCACATACGTGGTGTTAGGACAACAGAAGGCAGGCGATGGGCCTGCCCCACCCATACACCATGCAGACCACATCTGGGGATATTTTGCGTTGCCATAGGGGGAGGGTCTCTAGTGGGTGGGGGCCAGGAATGCTGCTCAACACCCTCTGATGCACGGGGCAGTCCTGACACCGAAAGTGAGCCAGCCCCCAGTGTCAGAATCAGCGAGAAACTCTGGTATAGGCCCAGGTTCAAATCCAGGCTCTGGCACGTTTTAGCTGTAAAGACTATATAGCAGGAGGCAAGCTATATAACCTCACTGTGCCTCAGTTTCCTCAATTTGAAATGAGGATAATGCTGCAATAAATCTTCGTCATGAGGACTCCATGTGAGTTACTTCACTTCATGTGTACAAGTGAAGTGTTTAATCCATAAGCAATAGCTGTTATGATTGTCATACTTCTGTCCTCAGGACCCAAGTCCCACAGACCTGAGTTCAAACGCGACACCTATCAGCTAAACTTGGACATGCGCTGTGGCTGCCTATCTTGGGAGTGACAGCCCCGGTGTGGCTGGGAACATAGGGACAGAGGGAATGCTTGCTAGCTCAGAAGTGCCTGAGCCTGGGAGGGGCATTGGGCATAAGATCTTCTGGTTCTGGGCACCACGGATGCCACGGCAACGGGACAGGATGGGTTCAAGATGCAACAGGAATTAGAGGAGGAGGTTTGGAGAAGATTCAGGCTGGCCTTGAATGAGAGGCTTGGCCAGATGGCAGGGACATCTAGCTGAGGACTGTCCCACAGCTTTCTAGTACATAAAGGCTGTCTGCAAGGAGGGGAGTCACCGAGCTTCAAGGGCAAGGGACAGGTACACTAGGGTAATCCAGGTCAATCAGAGGGAACTTCAGCCCTTCAGAGGGCGGGGCAGTTTCCCAGGAATTCTGTGTGTGTGTCTTTGTGGTTGTGTGTAACTGAATAGGCCCAGACTCAGCTGAGGTCAAACCTACCTGCCTGTCTGGTTTGACCAGAAACCCAGGTCCACACGTGGGACAGGTGGCCCTGGAGGTGGACTTTGGCTCCAGCCTTCAGGAACAGGGCTGGCTTTAGTCACAATATAACCTGGGAGGTTGGGCAACATGTGTGCGCCCTGCTCCCACAGAGGTCCAGAGAGTCATGAGAAAGAGGAACAAGCCTGTGGGGTAAGGAAGGAGGCGAGGGGAAAGGAAGATGTCCAGGGGACAGGAGACAGACAAGTGCCGCTGACTGCGAGTCCCTAAGGGCCCGCCCTTGCACACTTTCTCCTCTCTGGCCTCATCTCCAGTAGGGAGAAGGAAGATCTCCCTACCACCTACGACAGTTTGAAAGGAAGCCTTTGGTGGTCCCAGGGCCCCTTCTCACAGCTTCAGTTTCTGACTGGCTTCACACCCACCCCTCTTGGAAGGGAACGCCTTGACCCAAACAATGTGACAGCACTTTGAAAATTCCAGTGTTTGTTTATAAGGTAGAATCTGTGGGGATTCAGCGGGTAGCTGGGGAATACACGGAGCACGGTGAGCCCAAGGGGGAGAGCGTCCCAGGAGCCCCATCCCCATCCCATGCTGAGTCTGATGGCTGTAGCTGCCAGGGACCGGGCAGTGAGTAATGGTAGTCTTGCTTTGGCCTTCCTGGCGGAAAGAAGCTAGGATAAGGTTCCAGAAGGGTGGGCTGAAGCAGGGAAGGGAGGGGACTGATCAGGTAGAGGCTGGTTGGTGGTGGGCTGGCCTGGAGCCCTATGCAGCTTGAGCCCCAGCTGCAGGGCTGAGGCCCAGGCCCCTCTGGCCTTTACCGTGCCTCTGACTGGGCAGGAAGCCTCCAGGGCCCCTCCCACCTGCCCTGGGGTCTAAAGGGCAAAGCACTGAGCCACTTCCTGTTGCAGACACCAGCCAGGGGGCCCTGCTGGCAGCAGCCTTTCCAGTCTAGCAGTTTGATTTTACCCAGGACATAATGATCACCAAAAAAAACCAAACAAAAACAAAACAAAACAAAAAAACACAAAAAAACCACAACATTTTGAAAATGCCCTTATCAAGCCCCTGAATGGAGTATGCACAAACTGGGCCCTGGGGATGTTTTCACCTGTGGAAGGCCGAGAAGAAAAGACGGCAGAGTCACCTAGCAAGGGGGTCTGAAAAAGCTAAGGAGGGGGACCTGGTGGGTGAACCTGGTGGGCACTCAGCCGTGATGGTGGTGGGGGGCAAGCTGCCCTGTGGTGGCAGGGAGGCCTAGGTTCTCTTTCCTTCTTTGTGAGCTGGAGATTACTTCCTGGGTATACGAGGGTTCTCCGGAGAGTGCCCAGCCGTGTAATATAAGAAATAGAGGCATGGATGGCTGGATTTTTTCCAGACAGCCCTCGCATATAAGCAAAGGCCCGCGGGTCTGGACAAAGGCCCCTACCCACACCTCCTTTTGCCCCCAAATCCAGGAGGGAAGAAAAACAATGGACTTTGTTTTATTAGCAGTACCTCTGCTCTGTGCCTCAATTCCTCCATCTCTGAATGGGGCTAGTGAAAGTGCCTGTGTTAGTTTTGACCGAGGCTTGGAGGAAGGCCTGCACACGCACCTGGCTGGCAGTCAGCACCAAAGCCTGTCGTCTCTTTTTAGAACAGGACATGTCATCTGGTCTGTCATTAACCGGATGCAGAGTTTTTAGGGGCCTTTGAAGTCTCTGGGAATCTTCTGAGGGCGTTTTCCAGGCTGGCACTGTCAAGAGGGGACTTTGTATGAAACCTCAATTAACACAGGAGCTAATTTCCCACCATGTCTTCCCAGGGCTCCAAGGAGGAGCAAAACGTTTCCAAGACTCGCGTCCGGTTCTCTCCAGCCCCTTAGGATTGTCCTGTGCTCCTGTCAGGCCTTTGAGAACTCCCAAACTGAGGGAAAACTGAAGCCCAGACCAGTGAGGGAGGGAGCTCCCTGGTGGTGTAGTGGCTAAGGCTTCGGCGCTGTCAGCGCTGCGGCCTGGGTTCGATTCCCAGCCAGGGAACCACCCACATTAGAAAAACAAAACAAAACAACGGACCAGTGAGGGAATTCAGGGGGCATAACTCCCAGGTAACTGGGACAGTTTGGCAGACAAAGCTGTGCAGGCCATTCACCTAGGATGTTTGGGTCCCCCCGCCCAGCCCCAGAGAGACCTGGGGAATGTCTCAGAGTTCAGCACAGAGACTTCTCCCCAGAGATATGCCCAGTTCCCTGGCTGCACAACCCTCAGCCACTGAGGGGGAAAGAACCAGGCCCCCGAAAGGCCTATGAGGAGGGCAAAGTCTGCATCCACCACGCCGTTTCCAATCACTTTTGCAAGCAACGCCTGGGTCAGAAGATGCTGTGTATTGGCTTGCTTTGTCAATCCTCACTCCTCTCACCCCACTCACCCTCCAAACAGCCCAGGCCTCCGGAGGTGCTTCCTGCAGCTACACCCCCAGGAAAGGGTTAACAGGAAGCGCCTGGCTGCAGCAGCCACAAAAGCCCATTGTTCTCCAGCCAGTCCCCTCCCCCCATTCAGGAAGACCCTCTGGGGAGCCCGTTTAAAAGGGCCCGGCCGGTGTCTCCAGGCTGTCGGCCAGCCCGTGGGGAGGGCAAGCACAGGAAAAGGAAATTCACTGTGCACAGGCTGGGGCACAGCTGTCACCGCCGCTGTCACCACCGTGTCTCAGGGGGTTTCTGAGGAAGGGGGGCTGAGCCATGCCGGCCCCTGGTGGGGGGAGGCAGCCCTCTCCCACAGTCCCCATCTGGAAGCCAGAGGGGTTTGATCCTGAGCCTTTAGTTACAACTGAAGTTCCTGCCTCTCTCCACCCAAGTCCCCACTCTGAACCCCTGCCCCCCAGCAGCATCTCTGGGTCAGAAAGTTTCACACCCGACCCCTCCATCTGATTTCAGATCTTCTCCATGTCCTATCCGACTTCAGTTTAGCAGACTCCAGTAGCTGGGGTGGGGGAGGGGGTAGAAGGAGTGGTGTGCGCTTTGGCAAGGTGGCATGTATTTGGGGGACACAGAAAGGACAACTGTTAACAATTCCCTGGGAGACCCTGGGGGGCGGGCAGGGTGAAGGCGAGCAGCTGGCAACCAGATGTGGATGGATAGGCTGAGGAGGAAATTGGTGCCAGTCGGGTGGCAGGCAGGGAAGGCAGGGACCCAGGAGGCCCAAAACTGCCTGGGTTTAGGAGGGAGGGTGGGGGGTAGACACTAATGCTGAGATGATTTCTTAACTGACAGTTGACAATGTGCTGGGGGTGGGGTGGGGGTGATCTGAGGCCCCTGGGCCGGGAGGCTGGAAGGCAGTTAGATTTCTGCAGAGAGGGGATCCCACTGTGAAGGTCAGGGGAGGAGCCAGGCCGGAGGGCTCAGGCCTGAATGTGCAGGTGTCGGGCCCCTGGGCTCAGCTTTTCTGCGCACAAGTTTAGGGAGACCGAGGCTCCCTTTAACAGAGGTAGGTGGAATTAATAAGCTCCTCAGTAAATGAAGTGCCCTCCCGAGCCAACCCTGGACGCGTGTGTGGGGGGATCTGGGCTCCTTGGACACATGTGGGAGCGATCTGGGATCCCTTGAACACAGCTGTGGGGGCTCTGGGTTCTCCTGGACACATCTGCGGAGAGGTTAAACTGCCTATGCGCCAAAGGTAGGTAGCGTGAGCCGTGAGCCGTGAGCCTCAAGCGCGGGCAACCCCTCTTTCTTTCCGCTTTTTCCTGGTTCCGGGCCGACCTCTAGCCCCAGACGCCTCCCGGCACGGTCCCTAAAGCCCTGTCCCCGCATTCGTGGGGGGGCCGTGAGGGTTAGGACGACCCGGTTAGGGTCAGTGCCAAGTGGTGAGGAACTGGGTGGAATCTGGGAGGGACCCGTTTGGGAGCGAGGGGCCCGACCCGGCCCACCGACTACACCGGGGATTCTTGCTAGACGGAGAACGCAGCGCGCGGGGGCGGGGCTCGGGGAGGAACAAGAGGCGGGGTCAATTTGCATGTCCCGCCCCGGCTCGTGATTGACAGCCAGATCGCTCCATCCCCTGCCCTGGTCAGTGATCCACCCTCAGTGCCCCGCCAGAGACTTCAGTTTCCTGGCGGAGATCAAGTTCCAACCCCGGTGGCTGGCAGCTGGGGCCAAGGCTGGCTGGCGTCTTCCCGCCTCGGGCGGGCACCCCGCCCAGGCTCCTGGAACCGGGTAAACCGGTCTGGGTGCTGCTCCTGGGGTGGTCCCGGCCTGTGGCCTGGCCCTTTCCCAGCTCAGCCGAGGCTGAAGTGAGCCGCCTCACAGCGAAGGGGTAGGGGTTCTGAGGATGAGGGAAACGACTAGCGCTGTCCCCTACTTGCTCTCCTGCACGGCGGTCTTCTCTGGTCCTCAGTTTCCCGATATGGTAAAAAAAAAAAAAAAAAAAGGACGTTAGAAGGACCAATCTCAAAGTAAAAGTGGCAAGGGCATCATCCAAAAAAAACTAAGTAGTGAGCATCTGCTGGATTCATCTCTGCCCTTTTGGAGGTTACAAGCTAGGAGACAAACCCAGAAACAAATGTAAAATTGCAGTTGTGATCGAAACTACAAAAAAAAAAAATGTAGCTCTTGATCTGAGTATCAATAATATAGGAATCTTGGACCAAAGTGGGGTCAGAGGCAGACAGGCAGACTTCCTAGCCGATTTGCCCTTAAGTTGAGCTGATTTACCTAGATGAATAGGGAAGGGGAAAACAGGAGAATGCAGGAGAGCTGACATACAAAGGCCCTGTGGCTGAAAGATTGTGGAAGTATGAGGAACAAAAAGCAGGTCATTGTGGAGGGAGGGTGATGTAAGATTAGGCTGGAGATGGGCTAGGTCCAGGACAGTTAGTTGTAGGGTTGTTGTCCCTCTTCCAGAAGCAGAATTTTCCTAACACTGAGACAGTGGGCAAAGTAATTCAACGTTACTCAAATAACATGGAATGCATTTCTCAGACTCCTTTTTCAGCTTTCAGTCCCAGCTAGTCTTCTGATTTAAGGATAGTCTACCTCCTTTGGCAACAGTGTGTCTTTAACCTTGCTAATCTTCCTTTGTAACTAAGAAAGCTGTCTGGAAACCTCACACTAGCTACAGTTTCAGCAGGATCTTATGACAGTATTTCATTTTCATTGTAACTTTTATATTAACTATTATCTTCTTAGTGAGTGGTTAACCAGTGAATTGTTTTAAAAATTAGATAAATAATACTACAGTTGTTACATAGATCTGATAAAAAATCCTGACCCTCAACTGTCTGAGGTTTGGGAAATTTTAAAAGCCACGGGAAGCCATTGATTAAATAAGATAATAAATATTAAGCACTTAGTACCTGCTTACCCCAGACATCCTCATTCACTCATTCAGGCCTGGGCTGGGCATCCATTTGAGGAACTGATATTTGAATGCTAAATAGAACATAAATATACCCCCCTTCAGATGGTGAGCAGTGCTCTAAAGGAGGCTGAGCTGAGTGGCAGAGTGGGATGCTATTTTAGATCAGGTAGCCTAAGAAGTCCTCCCCAAGGAGGTGACATTTCAGCAGAAACCTGAAGAAAGTGAGAATGGACTTGTGGGTATCTGGGAGAAGAGCACTGCTGGCAGAGGAATAGCAAGTGCAAATATCCAGTTTGTGTTTTATTATTATTTTTTAATCATTCTTTTTTTTTGGGGGGGGGGACTGCTTCCCTTACTGGGGATCAAACCCACGCCGTGGTGTTGAGAGCACTGAAACCCAGCCACTACATCTCCAGGGAACCCCCGATAGTTTGCATTTTATAAGATCGGTCCAGCTGCTGAATAGAATAGATTGTGGAGGTCAAGAGCAGGGAGGTGGGGTTCCCTGGTGGTGTAGTGGCTAGGCTTCAGTGCGCTCAACTCCGCGCCCTGGGTTCGATTCCCAGCCAGGGAACCACCCCACCCCTCCACCTCCAAGCAAAAGAGCAGTGAGGAAGCTCTTGCCCCAACCTCTGACAGGTGATGGAAGAAGGGGAAAGGCTTGGAGTGGGATGAGAGGTCAAGTTGACAGCCCCCCGTGACTGGATGGAGTGTGAGGGAAGAAGAAAAGAAGATTCCTCAATTGGAAGGCTGGCAGGAAACAGCAAGAACTCACTTTGGGTCCTGCTGTGCTTGAAATACCTTAGACCCCAAAGAGACTGGGATGGAGAACTAAATTTGGGTGTTAGCATAGAAATGACATTTAGAGTCTTAAGACTGAATGAGGCTGCCTGGGGCCAGTGCACACAGAGTCCCAGCGCCTGAGGCAAGGGTCACTGGTAAGGTGGGAGGAAACCATGAGTGTGGTACCTAGAGAAAAAAATCAACTCTGTCGAACCACTAGGATTTGGCCAAACTCTGGAACTGGAAGGGGAGGAAGACACTTATTCACATTGAGCTGCTGGAGGGGTGGGGAGACTGCTTTTCCATCTCTCTGGACTCAGCAGTGTCCACACACACTTTTCCATACAGACAGGGTCCAGCAGAAGTAACACCCTTTTTAAAGTACTTATGTTAATGTTGTGATATTACAGAATAACATGCTTATGATTTTGGTATTGATTAAAAGGGGGGCATTATTTGTGCCGAACCCTGCATGTACTTGTAGTGCTGTATGTGTTTTTATTTTATTTAATTTATTTATTTTTTTGTTGTTGTTGTGTGTTTGTTTTTGTAGCTCCCTGACTGGGAATCGAACCCAGGCCGCAGCGTTGACAGCGCCAGCGCTGAAGCCTTAAGCCACTACACCACCAGGGAACTCCCTGTTTTTATTTTATTTATTTATTTATTTGGGTTGGTTTCCTGAGCGGGGATCAAACCCAGGCCATGGTGGTGGGAGCTCCAAAACCTAGCCACTAGACCACCAGGGAACCCCCTGTGTGTGTTTTTAAATGGCCAGCACTGTTGTCATCCTGGCCTCTAACAATAACAAAATAGTAATACTGTGTGCCAGGTACTTCACTAAGCAGTTTGCATACACTATCTTGCTTAATCTTCACAATACACCTAAGAGGTAGGGACTATTATTTTCCAAAATTTACAGCCAGGGAAACTGAGGCCCAGAGAGGTGCAGGAACTTGCTTAAAGTTGCACAGGAAGCTGACTCTCTGGCTCAGATATCTGTGCTCCTTCACCCACAACTTCTGCAGCTGGCCTTTGTCACCTAGTGTCTCGATTCTCAGTTATCACTGTTGCCTGAGGATATAGATCTGTGGGGCTCAGGCCTTTTACCTCTAGGCCCTAGAGTCTAGGGGTAGGGGCAGACATGATCAGAACAGTCCCATTGGGTAGGTATAAAGGTTGTTTCAAATCTGTGCCAACACTGTCATAAACACCCTTTTAGAACCTTCTGCTGGTTCTGTGGTGAATCGGCTGATCACAGGATATGTAACATTTTTAGTTTTCACAGCTATTGTCCAATAAATCACTCCCCAGAGGGCCTGTCCCAATAGCCGAGTGCCACATAATAGCCTGAAAACTCCAGGCCCTATCAATGTCGGTTATTGCGTCAAGTTTTCGATTTTGCCTCTTCTGATGGGTGAAATGTGGTTTTGGGGAGGGATGCATCTCAAAAGGATGTGTGTAGCGGGGTGCTGGTCTGCCTCTCACCGCATCATTGCCAGCCCCTAGCCCCGCTGGCCGGCACCGGAACTCCCAGGCGGCCTGGGCGGGGGTCTGCCAAGCCGCTTCCCGCGGAAGGAAGGGCCCTGCGGTCCTGCGACAGGATGTGCAGTAAGGCCCCCTCCCCAGCCGCTGGGGACTTCCCTGGGCGGGGCCAAGTTCTAAGGGGAGTTGTTGCTCCCACGTGGACTCATTGAGTTATGGGGCTCCGGCTCCAGTTCCCCCGCGTCCCACCGGGGAGCTCTGGGTCAGGCCCCCGAGTGGGTGGCGCTAAGTCGCTTCTGTTTCCCGGGAAGGCATCAGGCAGCCATGGAGGCGAGCTGGGCTAGATTACCCCGGGGGCCCTGAGGGAGGTACGGAAGGGAAATAGGGTGGGTCGACGAGTCAGGAGGGAGCTGGGGGCGGGTCCGTCCCTCCACCGCACCCTCCTCCTTCCACCCGCCGGGTCAGCTCCCCTGGGGGCGCGGGAGGCCCGCAGCGGCGGAGCCAGCCGTCTGGAGAGGGGGCGGGTGCTTTCCTGGAGCCTCCGGCCGCCCTCACTGCCCGCACCTGCGGCTCCTTTGTCCTCCCAGCAGCCCCTCTCTTGGGCCAGTACTGGGTAAACTACGAGGATTTTTCTCCCCTTGGGTGGCTAACCTGGAGCTGGGATGGAGCCAAAGCAAGTGACAAGGGTTCCCAAGGGCATTTCTAAACCTACAACCTTATCGTGGGGAGGATGTTTAGAAGCCCACTCCACAAATGAAGAAACCGGTTGGGAGCTTAACCTTCCTGTCTGAGCCGGTTACACTGCCAGAGATAGGAAGAGGGCACAAAAGGCACTCGGGAGCTCACCTTCCCTCGGGGCCCTGGGACCTCGGCCAGACCTGATTCTGCTGGTCAAGTGCGAGGGGGGCGATCTCTGCCATCATTCAAGTCTCCCAAGGAAGCGTGGTGTCCCCAACTACGCTTGGGGAACTGTCCCCAGCAGTGTCTCCCTTCCTCACAAATGTCTTGAACTCGGAAAGCCCTCTTCCTTCGCCAGACTTATAGGGGGAATTCCCAAGAAATCGCCGAATGGGGGGGGGGGGGGCTTAAGGAGTCGGAGCGCCGGGGCGCCCAGCACGAAAATGCTCCGGCTGAAAATAGGGGGCCCAGCCCCCCTCCCGCCCACTCTGTCCACGTGGGAGCCGGTCAGACTGGTTTATGGGGCCCCTGCTAGTCGCAGCCAGCTCTGACCCCTTAACCCCGCCCTTCCCCCAGCAAAGCAGAAAACAAGACAGTAGACTTTTTATTCAAATGATCTTTATTTTCCTATCTGGGGTCTCCAGCAAAAGTCCAGATAGAAAAAAAAAAAAAAAGTCCAGATAGAGGGAGTTAAACAGAATCCAGCAGTACATAAACACACCTCCGGAACGCCCTGGTGACAATCTCCCTTCCCAAACTGGCCCAGTCTCACCAGCAACTGGTCCCAGCTCAGCCTTACCGCGCTCTGAACATCCCCTCCCCCCACTTTTGTGATTTAGACCACAAAATGGGGGGAGGGTCACGCTTGAGATTGTGAACATTATCCCCTGCTTGAACGCACCTAATGAGAAATTTTTTCACCTGAAATCAGATCAACTCCCCCCCCGCCCCCCCCCCAGAAGAACAGGGGCGCAGGATGCGGGGGCGAAGTGACTCAGGCCACCCTCCTCCCAGGCCCCACGGCGGTCCACACCCCAGGCCCTCCTCCCAGGCCCCACACCCACGCAAGGCGACAGGAAGCTCCCCGCGTTTGCCCCATGACGCAACGATGACCGCTTGCATAAGTATGTCACTGGAGGGGGAAGACGAGCGCCTGGAATGCTGCGCTGGGAACGCTCCCGTCAGCTCCTGGAAAACCCTGAAAGGGCAGCACAGCCCCCCAGTAAAAAACAGAGTCCGACCCTGAGGAGTTTCAAGAACCAAGTCTCCCTTCCCCAGTCCCAGAGGGAGACGGAAGGGCCACGTCCCCGTCGGCTAAGCCAGCACCTGCGGACGCGGCAGGTCTCCGCGGAAGGCGCCCGCGCCCCCGCCTCAGGCACCTCGGCGCCGCCGCCGCGCTCGGGTGGCGACGGTTCCCCGGGGGCAGCGTCCCTCTCCGGGCCTCTCAGCAGCCCGGGCGGCGGCTCCTCTCCACCGTTTCCGCGGGCGCTCCCGCGGGGGTAGCCTGACCTGGGGTGTGCGAACTCCGGCCGACGGTCGGGCCCGCGCTCTGGGCTCCGGCAGCACCGCTCGGGGGCCCTCAAAAGGCCACCACAGTCCGCACGAGCACGTTCAGCATGTTGTCCGCCGGGCGGCAGGCAGGCTTCGCCTCGCACGCGGGTGGCGGCCCCGTCGGGGAGGCGGCGGGGCTGCAGTTCAGGAGGCCGGAGAAGCGCCGCTGTAGGACGCGCGCCAGGTTGGGGAAGGCGCCCTCCGCTTGCGCGGGAGGGGGCTGCAGGCGATCGGGGACCTCTGAAGAGGCTCTCTCCCCCACCTCCTCCTCTTCTAGACGGGCTTTCTTGCTCGGAACCAGTCCAGCATCCCCACCGTCGCTCAGGCTGCTGCTCCGCCGCTTGCGGCTGACTTTGGCGGGGCGCGGGGCACAGAGGGCAGCGGTTTCCTCGGCTCGTGGTGCCTCTTGTGTGTCCATGGGCTCCGGGCAGGGTTGCTCACCGTCGGGGCCCGCTGCCTCCGCTGCGGCTTGGGCTTCCAGTAGCGAGTGTAGGCGAGGGTCAGGGGAGCGGGCGGGCGGCGAGGGCACCTCGGGCTGCTCGTGGGCTTCCACCTTGGCGGAGAGGTAGAGTTCTCGGGCGCTACGCATGACGAGCGACAGCTGCAGACTCCGGTGCAGTCGTAAGCCCCCACGCTGCATGCGCGAATGGTACATCTTCCACACCGATAGAGTCATGATGCGTTGCGCTTCCTTCTGCACCTCCATGGCGATTCGACGGCGAGAGTGACGGGGACCCCGGGCTGGGCAGTACCGGGAGCAGGTGCACTACAGGCAACACGCTCGCTCACGCCTCTTTCTGCACGCCCACCGAATCCGTAACCCTGCTAGGACGCTATACCCAGGAACCCGCCACC
>PVJL010011661.1:0-41444 GCA_004026885.1 Lyroderma lyra
AAGCCAGACAGAAAAAACAAGAGCCATATGACTTTACTCATATGCGGAATATAAACCTAAAGGCAACAAAGAAAAAACAAACAAAACAAAAAAAACTCAAGGACACAGCCAACAGCATAGAGGTCACCTGGGGACAAAGGGGGAAGGGGGTGGGAAAAGAGGGAGGGGTGGGAGAGGGGGGAGGGGAGCCAAACTCATGGTGATGGAAGGAGAAGTCACACTGGGGGGTGAGCACATCATGCAGCACACGGACTGCAGAACTGTGCACCTGGACCCTGTGTAATTCTTGTTAGCCAAAGTCGCCCCAATAAGTCTAACAACAAAAAAAATATACTTAAAAAAATTAAAATGATCTAACGACTACTAGTGAGCAACTAGGTAAATATAAAATACACTCATACAATGTAAAGAAAGATATATAACCAATTAAAAAAGAATAAGACAGGTGCTAATTTAGAACTATCTTCAAGATGTACTAAGTGGGAAAAAAACAAGCTACAAAGCAGTGTCCAGTAATATTGCTTTTGTATAAATATTTCAAGGATTTATATAAATTATTATATATTTTAATATTTGAACAGGTTTCTCTGCAAGGACATTTACACTTACAGGGTTTTATCTTCAGAGAGAAATATTAAGTGCACGAAGCTTACTCTTTATTTTATCACTTTCTGTACCAGTTGAGTTCTCTCCTCAGAAGCACTTATTACTCATTTTTAAAAGGGTAACATAAACCATCTGGATGGTAAGATTACGAGCCATTTTGGGTTTCTTACTTCCTTATATACTTTTCAGTGAGAGAGAGAAAGAGAAAGAGAAAGAGAGAAAGAAAGAGAGAGAGAGAGAGAGAGAGAGAGAGAGAGAGAGAGGGGAGGAGGAAGGACGACAGACTAGCACATGTTCTTTTTAAATAAAAAATAGTAAAGACAACCTGCCACCACACTTTTGCTGGGGGAATCCAACTACTTAGGGGTATACCATACCTAATGTGCCTCAATAGATATTCTAGATTAAACCTCAAAAGGCACTTGATAAATTTCTTAAGAATTTTACTCTAGGTTTCTTTCAAACATCATGACAAGGGAAACCAAATGGGCAAAACAAAATACGTCACAATATTGTTCTACAGGCATAAGAGCTGAATTCAATAAAAACAGTGTTCATTTACTTACCAAATGATTGCTGAAACACACAGCTGCTTTGAGAACAAGGACCAAAAAACCCACAAACACTGTTCAGCAAGAGTTAATAATCTACACATAATTTTTATTGTTGTGGTTCTGGTTTTTTTTAAGTGACGCATTTTCATGTAGTGAAACGCACAAATCGTAAGTATGCAGTGGGATGAGCTAATAAATGCATATACCCTTCTCTCATAATTCTAACACGATACAGAACATTCCTGGAAAGTCCTCGCTGTCCTTCCTGTCAGTACCCCCCGCCCAGAGACAGAAAGGTTTTATTCTGATCACCACAAGAGGTCTGACAAGTAATTTCATGAACTCATCCTAGAGAAAGTGCTACATACCTCATTGCTGAATATCACTACGGTCACCTTCAACATACTCCCCTTGGGACGCTGTGCACTGAAGCCAGCACCTAGTCCACCTTCAAAGCAATTTTGGAACTCTTTTTCTGGAATGGCCATCACAGCTGTCATTATAACCTTGTCAAGTTTAGGACACCTAACCGAGTGGTTTGTACAGTGCTGCCAATGTAAGCACACTGGAGCAAGTTCATGAACTTAATTGTCAGACTTTGGGGACAACGATAGGTTTTCTAGTTATGTACCACTTTTTCTAGGATGAGTTTGAGAAATTAATTGTCCGACCTCGTAGATCAGTTTTGCCTGCTTTAGAATGTCATATAGACAGAAGCAGGCAGTGTGTTCTGGTGTGTGACTTCTCCTCAGCATTTCTGGAGGTTCATCTGTGTGACTGTAGGCATCAGGACTTGGTTCTTTGTTTATGTTGAGGACTATTTCATTGCAGTTGGCCATCTGTGACTGTGGATTCCTCATTCATGGATTCAACCAGCAATATATTGAATATATTTGGGGAAAATGCTACATTGTTGCTCACATGTACAATGTAGTTAGATAGTTGCACCTGTACTAAACATGTACAGACTTTTTATTCTTGTCATTATTCCCTAAACAATACAGTATAACAACTATTGTACTTACATAGCATGTCCACTGAGTCAAGTATTATAATTAACCTAAAGATGATGTAAACAGGAGGATGTATGTAGGTTATATGCAAATACTATACCATTTTGCACAAGGGATATATAAGCATCCCTAGATTGTTGCATCCTAGAAGCAATCCCCCCAGGATACTGAGAGATGACAATACCACAATTAGTTTATCCACTGTTCCATCACTGGACATTTGGGTTGTTTCTAGTTTGAGGGCTATTACAAATAAAGTGTTTATGAATATTCATGTTCAAGTCTTTCTGAGGAAGTTTTCATCTTCTGTAAATAACAAGGAGTAGAATTGCTGGGTTATGGGGTAGATGTATATTTAACTGTGTAAGAAACTGTCAAAGAGCTTTCTAAAGTGGTTGTAGCACTTTCTACTCTACTTCCCCAATAATATATGAGAATTCCAGTTATACCATGTACTTGCCAATATACTCTGTGATTTTTTAAATTTTCTACATGGTGGTGGGATTGTAATGGTGTAAACTAACAGTGGGGGAAATTATGCTGCCTGGAAACAAATCCAGCCATAAATGCCTCTACTTTTCATATTACATGGCTGGATATTTTCCAGACAGCCCATAGATACAAATATGTAGGTACAGATGATAATAGCTATCTGTCCCCAGCTCCTAGCAAAGAGCTCCTAAAACCCTTATAAATTCCTAAGTGATAAGAGGACTAGGAGCACCTTTTGTTCTAATGAGGGCACTCTGGGTGGCTCCTGGATGGGGCCGGCCACCAGAAAGGCCCAGCCATGACCAGAAGCTTGAAATGTTCAGCTTGAACCTCATCCTTTAGAGAAGGAGAGGGACTGGAAATGGAGTTAATAACTCATCATGCCTATGTGAGGCAGCTCCATGAAATCCCGAACGGTGATCAGAGACCTTCCAGGTCGGTGAGCACACCCTCTCCAGGAGGGTGACGCACCACTGTTTCTCAGGGACAGAAGCCCCTCTGCTCAGGACCCTCCCAGACCTCCCCCTGTGCTCCTCTTCACTGGCTGTTCATCTGCACCTTTTCTCACATCCTTTAATAAGCTAGTAAATGTTAAGAAAGTATTTCCCTGTATGAGAAAACATTTTGCTTTTTAGACACGACTGACTTTTACTAAATAACTTTACAAGTTACTTGTAAGGCCAGTTTTGAAAAAATAATCTATGTACCCCCTTACCTGCTTTGATAAATACACAAACTTGTTAGAAAACTAATGCTGAAATCAATCTACTTTAAGTCTCTGAAATGACCAACTCTTCCTCACATCATACACAAAGTTTAAAGAAGGTGGCTGTTTAAAAATAGAACTCATTCCCAGTTTCTACCAAATTCTCTCCCTAATTCTCATGTCTGTGAGCCACTCCAGCAAATTAATCGAACCTGAGGAGGGGAGAGCTGGAACCTCCAATCTATAGCCTGTCAGTCTGCTGCACTGGTGAGAACCTGAGCTTGCGATCAGCATTGAAAAGTTGGGGTGAGGTGAGCAGTCTTGGGCTGAGCCCTTAACCTGTGGGATCTGACACTATCCCTGGGTCGAGAGTGTCAAAATTGAGTATTAATAAATCCCAGGACACCCAGGTGGTGTGAGAGATTTGCTTGTCATGGAGAAAAACCCCAACACATCTGGTGACCAAAACTGTCAGAAATGAAGTGTTCTGTGTGAGCAGTACTAAAGGAGACAGAAAGGAAACACTGCTTTCTACATAAGTAGATAGATAATCTAAGGTTTTTCCTTTACAAAGGGCATCGCCTTGTGTTTTAATTTGCATTTCCCTAATTATTAATGTTGTTAAGCACACTTTTCACATACTTACATCTATTCCTATACCTCTTTTGTTAAGTTTTTGTTCAAGTCTTTAACCCTACCAGACCTGAGGCCCTGAACCTAACCGTCCCCTATACCTGGGCTCCTGACCATTAACGAGGAAAAAACCCACGTGATATAGAAAAATGTTAGTTACATGCAAACAAGTGGGCAGAATAAGATGGAACTTAGAGTCATGTTTTTCACGTACGAGGCAAAGTACCGAAAATTAGGTACAGCGGCAGGTTCGGAAATGACCGAAAAATCGGTACAGAAGGCTGGTAGGGTTAACTTGTATTTTTAATTGGGTTCTTTGTTTTGTGTTGTAGTTCATCATACTATATACTGAAGCCCTTAGTCAGATAAAAACGATGAATATTTTCTCCTGGTGTATAGCTTGCCTGTTTATTTTCTCAAGAAACTTCTGATGAGCAGAAATTGTGAATTTTGAGGAAATTCAATTTATCATTTTTTTGTGGTTATTTCTTTGTCCTGTCAAAGAAATCTTTGCCTGTGCCAGGTCACAAACTGATTTGGGTATTTTCTTTTAGAAGCTTTATACAATGTTTGCTTTTAGGCCTATAATCCATGTCAAATTATTTTAGCATTTGGTGTGAAGTAAAAATCAAGATATAGTCTGCTCCATACTTTTATACAGTTGCCTCATCCCATCACTATAATAAAAAGTCTATCCTTTTCCCCACTGAATATGCAGGCACCTGGTCAAATGACTGTATGTATTGGTCTATTTCACTTTTTATTCCACTGATCTATTTAGTCTATCCTTATTGTCCTTCCACAGAGCTGTAGTTACCATACCTTCTAACTTTATAGAATATGTTGAAATCAGGTAGTCTTCCTTCTTTTACAAAATTTGACTATTCTTGGTTCTTTGTATTTCCATATAAATTTTAGAATCAATATGTCATATTATATATTTTTTTAAGTAGTTTGGTGAGATTTTATTGGGATTACACTGAATCAATAGGAACAGACATCCTAGTGATAGTGTACCTTCTAATCCATAAGTATGTCATCTTGATACATTAACTTAGGTCTTTTAGTTCTCTCAACAATGCCTTGTAGTTTTCAATATAGAAAACTATATGTATTTTTCATTACATTTATCCCTAAGTTATCTTATACGTTTTCATGCTACTATAACCATTTTTTAAATTTCATTTTCTAAGTGGGTTTTTTTTTGCTACAATTTTTTAAATTGATTTTGGAATAATAATCACATATCTATGACCTTGCTAAAGTCACTTAATAATCCTAGTAATGTTTCATACATATACAATCATATCATTAAAAAAAAAAAAAATTACTACTTTGTTTCTTTTCACTGTTTTCCTTTATTCCACTAGCTAAGACCTCCGGTATAATGTTAAATAGAATTGATGAGTGCAGGCATTCTTGTCTTGTTACAAATCTTATGGAGAAATCATTGTCTTTCATCATTAAGTGTGACATTAGCTGTAGGTTTTTCATTGCTTTGATTGTCTGTAGGATATATAATGATATTTCTTCTCTAATTCCGGACAATAACCAGCTTCCTCTTTTCTTGGATCTGCCAGGGGAGAGGTTCCACTTTCATTGCTCTTTTCAAGAACACATTTTGAATTTGTTGGTTTTCTCTATTACTTGCCTTATTTGCTGATCATCTATATTATTTTCTCTGTTATTTGGATTTCATTTACTCTTCTTTTCCTAGCTTCTTAATGTTATTCTCTACTCCTTTTATTTTCCCATTACTCTTTGTAGTGATTGTGTGGTTATGCCTTGCAGAGGCATTTAAATATTTGGGAACAATACCATGACATTTTGTATTTCTTTCATTCAGAAACCATAATCATTCCCTTATATCAATTTAATTCATGTCCATTTCTTTTTTTAAATCCCTAAGTTAAGAAACAAATATTTAAATGATCAGTTATAACAGAAGCATATGTTTGATATTACGTCAAGAAGCTTAATTTTAAAAGCCCATTTAATGAAGGGATGTCCATAAATGTGCATCAGTCTCCTCTCCCTTCTGAAACACCAATGAAAAAAACAGAAAAGAATTTTTAAAATATACAAAGCCAGTGTAAAAGAGACTAGGAAAAACCACATTAGAAGAGAAACAGCAACATATTTTTGGAAGACCAAAAGTAACCGAACAAGCAGTAACAGATTTAGCATGGCAGAGAAAGGTGAAACTAAAAACTCTCTGCAAATGGGAAGACCAAAAAAAGTAAACTGATTTGTATTACAGAAACCCAGAGAAGTTCAAGAATGGGGTGGGGGTTAAGGCCCAAGGCAGTACTAAAAGTCCTAATGGGTAACTGGGGGACTCTAAAACTACTTCCTAGACCTTCTATAACACAACTGAGCCCTTTTCTCCTCCAATGTAATGAAGATAAATGAGCAATGAAGGCATTCCCTTAAATGTAGAACATATGGTTCCAAAATATTTAGTTTAAGCCCCAAAATTATCTGTATGTACCATTATTTATTTCCAACATTAGCTTTTAAGTTTATGTTTCTTCTTTTACAATTCTGATAATGTTGTGAAGATAAAAGGGCTGTTCTTTCAGAATAACAATTGTATTTCGTGCATTCAGTACACTGAAAGCATTCACACATTACTCAGCATGATGGAAGTAGAGAATATGACAGAATACCTACTTCTGTTCCTGTCCAACTTATATACCGAACATGATTTTAACACAAGCCTGTCACATTTATAAGAATACATCCAAGTATTAAAAAGACATAGTGCCTAGTATAATTCAATCCTGATAGAAATGTAAAAGATTGCCACATAGTTTCCTTTCGTTTTTTCCTTGTACTCCTAAGTTGTATCACTTATCTTTCATTTAAAGAGCCAAGGGGCAAAATGTTAACATCTGTTACATCTAGATAGTAGGTCTTATATAAGAATACTTAGTGTAATACTCACTTTTTATATGTTGGAAATGTTTATGATTTTAACCAATGAGAATTAAAAATCAGAGTTTCTGTCCAGGTTCTCTCCTCACTCTCCAAGGACTAACATGAAAAGAATGGGTTTTTACAAGGAAATAATGAAGAAACTGAAAGATTTAAATGACTTTCTGAATGCCTGAAAGCAGGCAAAAATGTGTAGACAAAGCAAGGCCAATCCACTCCACCAACAGACTTCAGTTCAAAGACATATTAACCAGCTGCCATGAGGACCTTGCTTAGATCCTGCTTCAAATTATTAAAAAATGTAAGTTGACATTAAAGAATTATTTATTCTTTATATCCTTCAGAGAGGATCCATAGTTAGAAGGTATGAAGGCCTAGAAACAAATGAGTTTATTAAAATTCTTTCTAAAAAAGGGTCTAGTCAGTTTCTTTCCTCTCCACCATCCCCTCAAAAAAATAAAAAAAAATAAAAGAGCATGTCTCTAAAAGAAATAAACACAGTCTTTGGAGAGAATCAGACCTCCTGGGGTGAATGTTGGCCCTACTTATTTTGGCATCCAGAACACTCAGAGGCTGACAGCCAGCTCTCCACCCATTCACAGCAAAGAAGTGATCATCAATCCCCAGAGACTCCAGTCGGCCTTCTAATTTCCTCATCCTCAACTATCAATGGACAACCAAGAATTATAAGACACGGGGAAAAAAGTAACACAAAGGAGAAAGACAAGGATAAAAGTAAAACTGACCCTTGAGGATAGAAAAGAACTTTAAAATTCTAGATTTTATATCCATAAATTAAGAATAGGATACTAAGAAGAAACCACGATCAACTCCGGGAAATTAAAATCCATTGCCAAAAATACAGTATTCCACTGAAGAGTCAGAAAATAAAGGAACTCTCCTAGGATCGACAGCAAGAAAACAAAGAGATGAAAAATAAGAAAGAAAAGTCAAAGACTCAGGGAATTCAAGAGCATCAACACCCTAATAACACACATTTCAAGAACAGAAAATAGGAAAAACATAAAGGAATCTATCAAAAGAAAACCAGCCAAAATTTTCTCAGAGATACATAAATCTTCAAACTAAAACAGTTTATCCAGTACGCAAAAAAGGTGATCCAAACCTCAGCATGTTCTCTTATGATAGTATACAAAGAATAAAAAAAAAAAAGGGTAAAAGTTTCCAGTGAGAGACAGAAATGGCTAATGTATACAAGTAACATCTCTGCTACAATTAAATAGAATACACATGGTACCCAACACTTATCTTGTCCTTACACTCAGCATGATGCAACTCTCCCTTCTCTCCACCAGTCTATTCTCTACCACTTCTCTGTCTTCCAAAATCCAGTTCAAATCTTGTTCCTTTGTAAACCTTTCTCCAAGTTGTTTCAAGTGACCTTAACCTCTCCTGCACCATTCACATGACACTGAATCTGTATTACCTTATGCCTTTACTTCTTGAATTGCTGTAACCAACTATCATTCTTTGGAACTTATTTAAACTGGTGGTTCTCAGAAAATAAGGACACAGTCTTATTTTTATCTTTTTTTCACTTTTTCACAGAATCCTATAGCAGGAGACATCAAATGCCAGATGATCTGTAAATGGTTCCATACCTCAGGTTTATTAGCTACTTACATTTCATCTTGTCTTTTCCTAAATTCATGAAAACATTTTATATTTACAACTGTAACTAAAGTCCAAGGATATTTTAGAAGGAGGAAACACATATAAATAGCACAGAGGTATCTTTTTTAAAGCCCTGACAAACTGTCAAGTTATATTTTCTAGTTGCAAACTACTTACCCTAAACAGTGACAGTGCTAGTGCCCGATAGTCACAACTCGAGGCTGATGGAAGGGGATGGGAAGGCCTAAGCAGTGACCAGCATCTATGCAGGTAGTTGCTACTCCCGATCCAAATAAGAAAACAGTGCAATAATAAAATTCCAACAAAGTCTGGGTCTAATATTTTACATACCAGAATGAAATTCTAAAGATTCCATCAAACAATAAAAATGCCTATTACCTATCCTCTCAAACTTCTAACACTTGCTGGGAAGAGACCAAGGATAAGAACCCTAGCTGGTTCTAGGATTATTATGAAGATTTTTAAAAAGAAAGAAAATGTGATTGACTCAAATTTTGGAAAAGGCCTTTTTCACCCTGTTTACTGTTAATTAAAAACATTTGTTCATGAATTCCCTCTGCATGAAAAACTCTTGAGGGAAGAAAGAATAAGTATGTGTGATAACTTTCCAGTTCTAAATATGTCAGGTTGTCCTTCTCTGTGTCAAGAGGAGGGCTTAAAAATAAAGAAGAAAAATACGTTAAGTTCAGCAATTACGGCATATCCTTTCTTTCTCAGACTGCAAATACATGGTGCAGCTAGCAACCAAGGTAATAGAAATGGATCATGTCAAGAATTGGTTTTGTACTAGCTTTCACTAAAAATTCTAAGAAAGGAGGAAGGGGTTCTTTTAAGAGTTTTCTTGCTGCTGGAGCTCTGACTAATGAAGAAGCACTGAGAGTTCTCTTCCTCAAAACCACTTCCATTTCAGAGAAGGGGAGAAGGCTGGGACTCTAGGCTGAGCTCTGACAAGACGTCTCACTATGAACACCAGGGTGATAACATGGACAGACCCCATTCCCAGTCAAATACACCGCTCCTCCAGTCTCCATTTAAATCATCTTTCATTCCCTTCAAGGCAACAGGCAAAAGCTTAAAGAACAGACACACACACATACACATTACTCCCTTCTAGACCTCGCTGTTTTAAAAATATTTTCAGCATTCCTATTACAAGACATTCTTCCTTCTAACAATCTGTTACTGAGTGCAAATACAATGCATACCTAACATCAAAAGAAAAGAGCAATAAGTATGCCTCTTTGGGAGGAATAAATGTATTTGTAGTCTAATAAGGTGTGAATACAAATTGTTGAGAAATTATTAAAAACTATAAAATAATGTGTTCTGACAGCTCTTTTAATCACACTTTCCACCACCTGCCTTCTAGTTCTCAATATCAGAACTAGGGAAAAATTATTCTTATGGGCATGAATACAAATGAAAAACCACTGCTTTTGACCCTGTTCAGGGTAGGTTTTCCAGGGGGAAGACATTACTAATGAATACATCACTTCACTTCAATCAAAGGTTTCTGTAAAATGTTATTCTGAAGACATAATTTTAAATTAGCACATGTTTCTAATACTTTCAATGAGGTATTCTAACATTTCTATTTTTTAATAAAAGTATTCAGGGAATAAATTCAAAACACAGTGACTGACACCTGTACACTGAAAGGCACACATTTTTTTTCAACTGACTGTGACCTGGAAATCTTTCAGGAATTCAGCTTATTACGAACCGGAATCTATATTTTGTCACGTACTGAGTGGAGATGATTTATGCAGACCTAGAGGGGAGAATTATGTTTCCTAAATACAACTGACACTTTAACTGGAAATCCAGGGGAACGGCATAACCATTACTCTCAGTTCAGTGAGAGAGAAGTTAACAAGATATAACTATTTTTCCCATCAAGTAAACTTTAAAAAGGAAAATGTTTATATTTACCAACTTCAAACTACAGTACTGAGAGCTTTCCACATAGGTTCAAATAGTAATATTTCAACTGACCCCCCAAATAATGGAAATACCAACCCCTCAACTTGAAAAAAAAATCATAAAATACAGTAGCTTTAAACCTTTCCTTGAGCCGCGCCTTTTATTGGATTACCGGGAATACTCACATGTGTGGGTTTTGAACTCCTGTAGGATTGGGATTCAGAGTAAACCTTGCTGTAGATTTGAAAGGTGGATTTGCAAAATTCAACTTCAGTGCTTTGCGTTTACCTAAGAAATAACAAATAAAAAGTAAAAGTTTCAAGTACTATAAAACAGGTACTATTCTGAGGGCATAAGAAATTCACACCAAAAGTCAGAAAATTTTGCTTTAACATCTAGTTAACATATTTTGAAAGGCAACCAAGAGTTTCTCAGAATTAAGAAAAAGTAAATAAAAGTTATCTAAAGTAGTTACTATCCTTAAAGCATTCATTATGTTCCAATAAAACAGAAAACAATGTTCAGTGCTTCAAGTTTATATGGTTTAAAGATACTAACACTTGTGCAAACGAAAACACCACTATAAAATTCTTTACCTCAGCAGACACATTGCAAAATACTAAACTACCACCCTTCCGATGTTACCCTTTAATGCCTTAGTTTAATAAAAACCATTTTCCCTCAAATGAGTGCAACCACAAGGGGCTAAAAAATATCATGGTAGAGTCAACTTTAAATTTATAACACAGATATTCCAAATAATCATTTATTTGAAGCAATTTCTTTGGGGTGATGAGGGAGAAGAAATCAGTGTTTCATATGATAGTATACATACCAAACATGTCCATTATACAAAAACCAGAGATAAAATAAAAAATAAATAAAATATTATATACATACCTATAAAACATGTATATAGGTTTTCAAAAATTTGTATGTAAACTTACAAGTCCAATTACCCCAAACTAATCATTGTCTATTGCAGATTATTTTCTACATATTGATAGACAAATTTCTTCTCTACAACTACAATCACACAATACTCTTTTATAACATGCTTTACTTACTGACCATATTTCTTTCTATGTCAATAAATCTTATTAATCATTTCTTTAGGAGTCTAGTAAATAGAAATTTTGTAAGAGAGTTGGGTTTTTAAGCATTTTTAAGCACGTCTTGGTTTCATCGACATATTAGAGGTACTTCTTCCACCATTCACTTTTCACCATTTATTACATTTATATGTGTATCTTCTTACTCAAACAACATCTCTGCAGTCCAAACACTTTCCCACCTCTGTGGATTCAAAAGGTGTATTACAGGGATCAACCTGCTCAGCCCAGCATTCTAGATGAGAGTTTAAAGTCTGAGTGTGTCACCCAATATGGACACAACTGCAGGACAAGAGCACAGAGATGGCCTGGGATCAGCTCTCAGGGGAGGGCTCTTCTGCAGGACAATGTGAATTCCCAAGACCAGACATACCGTTTCAGAAATAAGCATTATGCAACATGAATTTTCTACAGAAGCTGCCTTTCAGGCAGCAAATATTTACTTTAAAATACAATAATAAGTTTTGTTTGACAGTGGATAAGGACATTCAAACTATACAGGCAAAAGGAAACATAGGAAAAATGGCAGATGTGGTGGTATTAAAAAAGCAAATTCTATGTTCACCACCCAGTGTCAGTTAATGCAACACACAGACGATGCGCTGTAGAACTGTACACCCGGAACCTATGTCATTCTTGTTAACCAATGGCACCCCAATAAGTCTAACAATAAAAAAACTAAAACAATTAAAAACTAAAAAAGCAAATTCTGTATAATACAAAAACAATTTTTTTAATTAAAATGAGAAAATTTTAATTTAAATTAGGACAATCTTTACAAAATCAAAAACTATACAGACATCACACAAATCAAAAAAATAGAAAAACTGGGAAGGATGTGAACAGTACAGCAAAGTTAAGAAAGAACTATGATCAGTAATACCAAGAGCAGCTAAAATTTTTGTTTATGTGAAATTGACAAAGTTTTGAGGCTTTATTTTCTACATATCTCTGTATTTTTAATAATAAATGTTAATCAAAGTGACTGGTACAACACATTGTGGGTAGAAAAGTAAACTGATAGAACTTTTCTGGTAAGAGAGGTTCAACAACATTCAAAAAATATTTTTTAGGTGAACATGCTGTTTTACCTCTTGGCGATTTGTCTCAGGAAACACCTGCAGGCCGAGGGTTACTCCCGGGCCTTGAAACCACAGACGGGCCCCGCTGGGTTCTGAAATTGCTTAGGACTGAGGACCCCTGTCTTCCCCCGTGCATCTCCTACTTCCCCTTCAGTTTCATCCAATACCTATCCGCCACTGTATTCTGGAAGCAGATAACCTGTTCTTGTTTTCTAAGTCCAAAGACAGAGAGTAATTTGGTGTGGGAGGATTCACACTCAGAGTCTCACCCATATACCTGATTTAGATGGCTTTGGTGATGAGATTTGAAACCATCGAGCTGATGGTGTCTACGTGAGAACTGGATTTGACCTGAGGCTATGAGTTCAGACTTTTAGGGATGTTGGACTAGGGTGAATCTGTTTTGCACGTGGGACAGATGTGAACATTTGGGGGCCAGAAGGCGGACTGTAGCGGACTGACTTGTGGCCCCCAAACACACCAGGTCCTAATCCCTGGAACCTATGAATGTTACTTTATAGGGCAGTTTTGGGAGATAAAATTAAAGACTATTGCTATCATAAATTTGAATTAGCCCAATACCCACAAACTCCCCAAATCAAAAGCTGAACACCACCTGCCATGTGGTATATGTCTGAAATGACCCAGCATGTCATCCACGATCTCCAGACAGTGATAAACTGACAAAAACCTAAGATCAAACGCAGGACCATGACAGAACAAAGAATCCCTGTGAAAACTATCCAAAGAAAAACACCAAACTCAGCCCTTTCTTCAAAAGCCCAATTTGAGGGGACAGTGGCTAACCTCTGCAGGCAAATAAAATCTGTTTCTATGTTTAGTGTTTTATTGAAAACAAATATTTATATAACACACACAGAGAGATTCTATTTCAGCATTGAATTCACGTTTAAACAAAAATAAATGTGGTCTTTAAGGGACAGTTACTGCAAAAACAAACAAGCTCGTGTGCAAGGAAATGTGACTTAACTTACATAAATTAGATTTAAACACACTCTGTACTTCAGAAATATCTGCAACTACCTTGAAAACTGTCCAAGTATATATTCTAATCTTTCACTAATAAAATACACCAAATAATTCTATAAAACTTCAAAGCCTCTCTAAGCAGAGATGACTCAGAGCCTAAAACTGGTGCCAGGGGTTTGTAAGATCAAGTTACACAGCCTGTATAACTTTGGACAGTGCACCCCAACTATCCAAATGATGATCAGTTTAAAATGAACTCACGAGGCAGTCTTCAGGAGAAGGAAGAACATCCCAGAAAGTCAATCACAGGTGAGATTCATAGAAGGGTAGAAAGAGGCAACTTTTATACTACTTTCGAGGGGATGTTTCTGGCTAGCTGCAGATCTGTAGGCATGGGCCTTTTAGTTGTTTTTTGTTTTTGATTTTTTTTTAACATCTCTCCTCCCATTAACTTTCTTTAAGAACCTTTTTAGGACTGGTCTTACTCAAGGGCCCCCAAAACTAAACCCCAAAGGCAACCTGTCAGCATGTAGTCAGATCGTTTTAATGACAAAACTATAAATAGGACATTCAATCAATATAGATTTTTTTTTTTTTTTTCAAAAACCTGCAACAACTTCCACAGGGAGAAAACGGAATAAGAAAGGAAGTGATACTATAATTGGCCTGTGAAGATTGTCAGAAGCTAACAGGGATTAAAATATTTGTACCACAAGCTTTTAAAGTACTCGATCAAGAAAGATTATAAATTTGTGGTTATGATTCCCCTGTTGTTGAGAATTTGCCAAATAATCAATTCCTAACCAATTAACAGAGATAAACAGAGCCTGGCCTTTATCTACAACTGGATAGAAACCATGCATGATCAAACATCTTTATATGGCAGGAGAGAAGATCTCTCCTTTGAGAAAAGATTTTCTTTGTATACTTAAAACCTAAGCTAAGTTCACTGCCTGAAATAGAGAATGCTTTCAAATATTTATTGATTTGGGAATAAATTTGACACAGAGAGCCTCAGACAACTCAAGTGCAGGTTAAATTAGTTAGAGTAAGTTTCTGCTGTTTGCAACCAAGAACTCTGATGAAAAAAAACTGTATCTGTCATCCCGTCACATTTCCAAAGCACTGCTATATCCTTTAGGCAATATCACTTAACTTTTTTCATGTTCTGGCTTACAGAGAAAATGAGGATATCTGCTCAACACAATGGGAAAATCAGAGTTACAGCTAGCCCACAGGCTGACCTGGGTGGTTCAGCAGACTTAGGCCCCCCTCAGTCACCCCAAGGACTGAGGGGATAGATCTCTGCACTACCCCTGAAATTCTGGTTTCAAAGCTCTCCCTTAAGAGAAGAAATGCCCAGTACTATTTAAACAACCTTGACCACAGCATCTAAGACAACTTCTTCCTCAGAGTGCTCAAGAGAGAAGCATTCCCAAGCACAGGATCTTCAAGCATAGCCAGAACGATGTTCTGAAGAACAAGAATCTGTCCAAGTGCACCCTCTCACGAAGGCCCAGGAATACCAAAGTTGGAAGGAAGCTTTATTTGGCTTTCAGCAAGATGACAAAGGGCCGTGAATATTCTCCCTCCATTATCTTCTCAAGCAACACAAACCTTTAGTATCACTCTCTCCAATCAGCTAAGCTGACCCAATAATTGAGTTTGACCTTGGCTGAAGATCTCACCAAGGGCAGTTGGGAATCTACCTCTCAGATACAGAAAGGACCACTCTTTGTAACCTAGGTGACCAAAAGCATCACTCCTTCACCTTCCGCAGCTGAGGAAAAGGTGCCATTTCCTCATTACTCATTAAGAAGCAGCATTATTTATAGTTCTCAAAATCATCAAAAACCCAGCCATCCTCAAAGGCACTAGTTTACACTAGGTCCCTTTGCAACCTTCTCCCAGCCTCCTCAAGGCTGTCCCATTCACTGAATTGTGAACAATTTTCTGTTCTAAATGTTTAACTATCTTGCTTTACCTTTGAGCTCTGCAAATCAGCTATAATAGCTAATTAGAACAACTAATTTTTATTGGATTAGAATTACTAGATAGTTTTTTGTTTTTGTGTTGTGTTTTTTGTTTTGTTTTGTGTTTTTTTTTGGTTGTTTTTTGTTTTGTTTTGTTTTGATTTGATTTTTGTCTACATTGCACTACCCTCTCATACAACCTAGTGGGCTTCTGTTCTTTTACTGTTACCTTTATGGTTAGAATGAGAGAACCAGAATCCTCCGACCCAGCCTGTGAGAATGGAGACCATCTCTAAAATATTTTAGTCAATTTACACATCTTCAACACCAGTGATTTCACTAAACTGGGAATAGTAATAGCAAAGTTTTTATTGTTGACGGCGGTAAAGATCATGAAGGACCTGTACCGTGTAATAGCGTCTCCAGAGGATGGTTTTTTTGATACAATACTAACAGATCACTGAGGGTTACATGGTACATTGTTACAAAAGCAGCCACCAATGAATCACAGCTCCCTGTGTCCACACCTCTTTGCAACGTAACTTTGCTGCTGCTCTCACAAATAGGTGAAGTCCATTTCCCTCCCTCTTGAATCTGGGCTGGCCTTGGGCCTCTCTCCAACTAGAAGAATATGGGAGAGAGATGTTTAATGACTTCCAAAGCTCAGCCTTATGAGGCCCTGCAGCCTCCACTCTTTCCCTCTCGGAAAGGTCCGGAGTCCACCAGAAAGCACTCAGTCTAGCTTCCCCGATGGTGAAAGGCCACACAGAACGAGGGGTACGGAGGCCCAGCCATGCCAGCTGAGATCAGTCTGCGCACAGGCCTACCAGCTGAATGCAGGTGTGCGAGCGAGCTCACGTGAGACCAGTGGATCTACCACTCAACTAACAAACAGAATCATGAAAATCAGTTGCTTCTTTATGCCGCTACTCCCAGGCTGGAGGAGCTAGGTGGGAATAATCAAAAAGCAATCAGAATCATTCCCTCTGGAACCCCCACTGCCACCACAGGGAACTCCCTAGAACCAGACAGGGGAGAGGGGAGAGTGAGAACTTGGAGTACAAGGTACAAGTCACTCATGTAACCGACCTACACGTACTCAGAGCATCCCATCCACGACAGCGAGGGGGGATGGGAGTGCCTTAAATTCTCCTTTCTCCTTTAGCTCTAATTCTCAGTACCTCATTTTCAAAATAGAGAATCCAGAGTAACTTTTTCAATTATTTGTAATCACTGGTTATGAAATGAGGAACACACAATTCCAACTATGCAACTTCATAGTCAAACAATTGTAGAAATGAGGAAATACAGGGGTAGAAAATAACTTATTTTCATCCCCTTATCTGCCAAAATGACTAAGTGATGAGTGTTCTAATTCATTTCAGAAGTTCAAGAGAATAAGAGAGGAAGGATGTTAGACTTGGAATTGGAAGAAATGGGACACTGTCAGTTCTACCCTAGACCTGCAGCCTCAGGCGTTCCCACAGGCCTTGGGTTTAGGAAACCCTGCCTAGGAGCGCCCACGCAAGAATTGGTAAAACACTATGGCTTATAGAACATGTAGTATGTGACCAGATCGGGGTCACACAGATCTGCCATGCATTAAACCCTACGATTTTGCACATTTCAGCATTCCGTGCTTCAGTTTCCTCATCTATCATAATTATTATACCTACTTCATAAGGTTGTAAGAATTAAAGGAGTTCATGTAAGTGCGTAGAACAGGGTTTAGCAAACAGTAAATAGGGGTTATCTATTATTATTTCTATCACACAGTCTATCTCAAAACGTTCAATCTCTCAAACATAAGCTTCTTCAGAGCAGACTCTAGATTTAATGCATCCTGAAGGACCTCAGTGCCTCCTGCCATTAGCGGTATGCGTATACTCTGTTAAATGTTACGTCTGTGCCTCTGTTTACATAACATTACAAGAGGTTCTCTCAATGGGAGGGACTATGCTTGCATACACTTGATTTTCATTTCTGATTAATGTTCATTTGATCCTACCTAAGGAAATGAGGAACATCTACATGGAAACAGCAAGTTTCTTCTAGTACATCTTTTCGTCTAGACACTTGTGCCTGATTTTGAAAGCATTCATGAAATCATGTAGTGAGAATTCTAGTACTTAGGACACCTTGTTTGAAAACCATCCCCCAAATTTTGGAGCTGAACTGAAAACCACTGTGATTAACTTGGGGTCCAGTTGGGAATAGTTTCTGGAAATTTTCCCCATCATTTCTGCCCTTTGTATGTTCAACTACAAACGTTTTGTCCACTATCCCTTCACTGTTAATAGTAGAGTCCACCTGGCAGCTGAAGGGAAACTTTCTGCAATGTGGGTGACTCACTAATTTTTTTTCTCATTCAACAGTATCACACATTAAGCTTCTCCAAATGCTTTTTAAGGTGCAATGGCTGTTCAAAACAAAATCTTCCTACTTCTAGCATCAAAAACCATTTTGCAGGAGAAATTAATGTCCCCACCATTTCCAAGATCAAAGATAATTAGGCAGCATTTCCCCTTGGAATGATATAATGTAGGAAGGGACTAAGTGAACCTTGATGCTGCCTTGACCACTATTCATCTCCTGAGTATACAAGCTGTTTCCAAGCAGATGGACTTCCACTGGCAATTTATCATGGTCTGCACAGACAGAGATGAACACAATGGGTATCACCTGGGCTTGTGGCACGTCCCACAAGTCTCATTTTCAACTAACTTCAGCATCTATCCTACATAAATTTAAATAAACCTTGTTAAACTTCAACAGTAGCAAATGTGGTCATTCTGTTTCTGAGGACTGCTGAAAAACTTAGCTGAGTTTTTAAAATTCCAAATGATAAAATGCCACTCATTGGGTATAGATTTTTGCCACATAAAATGGGAAACTGGACATTTAGGCAGCTGAATTTTCTAAGTTCTTCATTTTAAATGTAGAATGGTGTGGCCCTCCCTCCACTCCTCCCTTCCCCTGGTTGTCTACACTCCACTTCCAAAAAAGGGGAGTAAAGAATACTCTCTTGAGCAGAACATCATCTTATATAGGTATTTCTTCTCAGGTCAATAAGCTTACTCATCAGTGACATCAAGTTTCTGGAAAGGGTCACAAAACACCATTCCTCCTATTTACTGTTTCCTTTTTATTATTACCAATGTAAATCATTAGGCATACTTAATTTAAAAGGATCGCTTCACACGGAAATGAGATCTGTCACTAGGACGCCTCCATTTGTTCTCGGGCGTGCAGTGTGACGACAAGCCATCACTACCTGCAATCTAATTTCTATCAGTGACTTAGACAACAGTCACCTCTAGAGCATACAATTTTGTAAATAAAGATCCCACTGTTACGCAAATATCCCAAGTAAAACAATATTTAAAAGCCACTAAGTGTTTAAAGCTCCCCAAAATGTAAAAAGCAAAGCTACACAAACTCAACACTATCTAACTGTGTTTTAAGCAATCAAAACTCTACAGCCCTGGGCTAAAAATACACTGCAATACAAGAGGGAAAATAGGCCTAAAACGCCCTTGTGTGAAAACTAAGTTATCAACAAGAGTATTTACCAAACTGCTAACTCCTGATTATTAGCCCAGGATTCTGTCAGGCATTTTCTGAGAAAAATCCTTATGCCCCTGGGTCATTAATGGGTTATAATTCTCATCCAGATAAAAAATCAGAATGCTGATACACTAAGGTAAATTTGACATCTATAAAAGGAGTTCTCAAAAACTGTGTTTGTAGCTACATCTACTGCCCCCCTTCGAAAAGACTGGTTTTATAAAAGCAAAGCACCTGATATTCTAAAGAACAGTGTTGACAAGTTACCCCATTAAAGCCATTGAGATATGATCATTCAAACACGGTCATAAATCACATAAACATCTTTACAAGTACAAAATTATTATCTTCAAATTATAAATGCACTAATCAACCTTCTAAATGTAGAAGCGCCACATAGTAAAGAATAATTTTTCCCTTAAGTTGTCTTACATTCAGACTTCAGAAAAATTCAATGATCCAAGTGTTGAAAGAAATACAATGCTGTTGTTTTAAATAATTATAACTTTGTTTCTTACATATTATCTTAAATATATATTATCTTAAACATTTATACTTAGAAAACCAAAGAGTAAATAATGCACAAGCTATAATTGATAAAAAGAACATAAAGTGCAAAGTGGATTTTTATTGAATTTCTAGAAAAATCTCGTTCCAAAATTAAATATATAAATGCACACTATTTGCTTGTGTGTGTATATAGCTACACACACAACTCCAATAAAACTCCACTAACTTATAACAGGCAATTGTAATAAACTAATTGAAATAGTGATGTAGTAATTTAAAAAATAAACAGAAACTATGTGAAAGTCAAACAATGGGAAAAAATTAATCCTTCAGAGCTTCCATTCATCATCAGAATCATCTTACAAACATATTTTTAATTTGGGATAGAGAATTAAGCATTTGAAGCAGCAGTGCTCAAACCTATGGACTTTTCACAACATCTAATTTTGCACTCTTGCCCTGTCCCCTCCTACAACTACTGTATGATATATAATTGTTTCTAATGAATTAAATGTAAGATTTTTTCATAATTTTGAAACACCTTTAGAATAAAGCTGGAGATTCTGACACTACAGTAAGCTCTAACACATAAGAAAACACTGCTTTGGTGATTTCAAGCCCTCTGTTTTTAAAGAAATGCTGAGCAACCACTTTTAACATGAGGTTAATGTCTCTATTCTATTCCAGAGCAAACTGGAAGACTGTCTGCAAATATTACAAAATTACACCTTTAATTTTTAAGTCATGCCAATCACAGGACCAGTTTTGGAGAAAGGTATTAATATTAATATATGCAAGCAACTGAAAACTTATCCTAAAATGTAAGTGCCAATAGTGCAAAATAAACGCTGTCACTTAACAGCTGGCCATCCTCCCAGCATGCTGGCACCGGCACATGTGTCCCCACTGTCCTGGAGACTTTCACTGACATCCCAGCCAGCATGACAGCCCTGCTGATGGCCACGGTCCAGCAGATGCATTGCTAGACCTGGGAGCCAGGGTCTCCAAGCAGAAAGCAGCTATCAGGAGACGCACAGCACCCCTCATGTTTGTCCCTTCTTGTGACCGAAGAGCAGGAGCAAAGAAGCTCAGGACACCCCTGCCCCTGCATCACTCACCCTGGGCTAAGCTGCTCATCAACTGGCAGCATCAGTAGCTGAACACGTACAACACAGGCTCACCTTGGGTGCACTGAGAGCCCATCATGGGCAGGGACCGCGTCTGGTCATTCCCATACCAATAACCACCGGCACTTTTGTCCCTAGGTAGCCAATATATGCTTTGGGCATGAATATATCAAATTGTGTTGAATCCCAAAAGCTGGAAAATGAAGAGGAGGTCCCCCAGAGAGAGAGGGAGATTAAAAAGGGCACGTGAGAACGCAGTCACAGCGCGAGGAGGTAGTGAAGGCAACGCAAAGGAAGCCTCACAGCAGAAACGCACGTGCTTGCTGCTACATTCCTGCATGTGCGCAAGTATTTAGCAGGCAACCTATTTCATTCTATTACAATGGAAAGGGACAGGGCTATTTGGACAATTGAAAGGCATTTTTATCTACCTACAGACCTATTTACAAATACTGCATACACATTTTAATTTTTACAAAAATCAATATATTTCTCTTGTGCTATGTCCACAATAGGACTAAGTTAGAAAAAAAGGACAACAATGTGAATGCAGTTTAAAATTTTAAAAACGTCAGCATTGTTCTTTAGGTTTTATGTCAACATATAAAAACAAAATTATATTAAATATTAAACAGAAATATTTTATACTAAAATGTTAGTGATAGCTACAAACTGTCATAGCAAATGTGTTAAAATTAAAAGACAGCATAAAAGAGAAGTTACAACTTCATTACATATATATCATATATGTATTTTCATTATAGGAAGGAAATTGTATACTATTTTTAATTTAAGGTAAGAGAAGGATCACAATAACGGGTCAATTACAAAAGTTTTATTCCAGGGTCTGGGTACCCTACTTACTCATTATACATTTATATCATGGGTGATCCATTCATGAAATAAATCTTTGTTAAGTACATTTCAAAAGAAGTCACAGTGTTCAACCAATGGAAATTAAGCACTTGATTCCCTCAGAAAATTTAAAAACAGCAGAAATGTTTTCTCCAGGTTTAAGTTTCCTTTGAACTAACTTCGTAAGAATGATACACATCAAGGGATCTAAAATGCACAGCATGGTTACTACAGTTAACAATACTATATTATATATTTAAAAGATGCTATGGGAATAAATCTTAAATGTTCTTATTTATTTATTTATTTGGTGATGGAAGTGTTAACTAACCCTACTGTGGTAATCATTTTGCAATACATAAGTGTATCAAATCGTCACATGTACATGTTAAGCTTACACAATGTTATATGACAATTATATTTCAATAAAGCTAGGGGGAAAAGAGTAATATATGGAAAAAAGTGGTCATCATTCTTCTCCACTCTATGGATAAATAAGCAGAAAATGAAACTAGTTACATTTCATTTGGGGATATTTTTATGTTAACTGGAGAACAGTCTCCCTGAGTTGGGATTTTTTAAACTGCATTTTATACAAATGATATTTAAGCTTAAAATGCATTTGTTTCAGCTGTATAAATTTTGTTTTTATAGAAAACATATTCTGTATTCTATGAAGACTACTGTCCAAATATAGAAGGCTAGTCTATATGGGGGGGGGGGGGGGCAAGGAAGAAACAAGCTTTGTTTTAAAGAAAATAATAATGTATAGTTTAAAATAAATCAATGTTAAAGCATGACCTCTCTGATACAGTTATATACTTTCTGCATTACAATCTTAAAAGTGAACTTTCCTCAACTTGTGACTTAAATTATGATTAAGTCCAAATTCCCATGTATCCTTCTTTAACTGCATACACATGAACACTTGTACACATCCTTCTAAAGCGAGTATATTTCTATATCTATATACATCTAAATATACTTATATATATATATCTTTCTATACTTATATACATTCAAATATCTATATATGTATGTCCTTATCCTATTCAATTTCAAGTGGAAAACAAGAACAATTTATAATCAAGACTATAACAACAAAACTTTTTTGGATTTGGAAAAAGAATGAAAAATGGAAGCTCTTTTCATGTAAAATTGCCATGACTGGTTAGTTGAAACAATAGTAGACACATTCCCAATACCAAGGTGGATATGAAAAAAATAAGTAGCATAGTATCATAAAATGTGTAGCTTACTTTGTGCCTTTTCACAGAAGTTTATCTGAAAGCCTAAAGTAAAAGAGATAAGTTCCAGTTCATTTACTGTAAATCAAACAAACCGAAATTAAAACATGGCATTACATTTTTATCTTACATTTTGAATCAAACAAATTTAAAAACAGTTCATATCGCACAACCCCCACCATCACGGAGATAACTATAACACACAGGCTTTCTTTAAAAATTCAGCTTTTTTAATATAGATGTACTTTATTATGGCACCAAAATCCAGTTTAAATTATGAGTTACACTGTCTTTACCTTTATTTTTCACACTTATTCAATAAAAGGAATAGCTATTAGCCTTGGAAGTTGAGTAACTTTTAAGATAGATTTGTCAATTCTTTCAAACTGTACACTCAGAACATATTACAAGTTGTTTTATTAACTCAAATTAGTGATTTAGAACCATTCATGATTAATTTCTAGTTCATAAACTGTAACCTAAACACACACAGCAATAGTTTCTAATCTACTAGCTAACTTCAAAAGATAAGACAATGAACTACAGAGAGGTGATGAAATTCTTAAAAAGTAGGCCTAAAAAAAAAAGCAAAGACCATGTCCCTAGGAAAGATAAGACAGAGTAATACTTTAGTTACAGGAAGAAAACCTGTGAATTCTCCTTAGAAACATGAACACATTTTTCAAATCCAATGGAATCCAATTATACCTTATGCGTACAGTGTATACAGATGTAAATTTTTACAAAATGCACCCTGTAAAATAAGCTGTTTAAAACAAAAGCCTTCTCAAAATAGTCTTTCAGCCCCTTAGTTCATTGGATGAACAGCTGGTTTTCTTAGTGTCTACATATGGCTGTATTTATTACTGCTTTGGGAAACAAAATGAGGAAAGTAAGTTTAGGAAGAGTATCACTCAAGCTCGTATTTATACAAATTCAATCATAACTTGTAAGGAAAAGAAGCAGGACTAAAGGAAGGATAAGTTTAAGTAGTCTTTCCCATCCAGTTATCAAAATGTTTAGGATTCTAAGACAAAGATAACACCTATAATATAGAAAATCTGAAAAATGCTAATGTCCCGCTTCGATGTGAAGGTACACTTGGTGCACTGCGTACCACCTAATGACACAAATGACAGGGAGGAAGAAGTCGGGTGGAGACTTCATGGAACAGAAGTCCTGGGGGCCAACCTGGAGGAGGGCAGTCCCCCTACCACTGCAGCCCAGTATGCGCCCCACCAGAGGTACAGCGGGAAGACCTCAGAAAGAAAACCTCCAAGATCCATGGATCTCATAAGCCAAGGCAACTCAAAGCCAGCCGGCCTCCTCCCAGGGAAAAGGAGTCCGGCACAGGTCAGAGGGGACTGGCTCTCTGTAAGCACCAATGGGGCAGCGGGCACAGGGGCCAGGACCACAGCTCACAACCCAGCCGGTCTCCCCCTCTCTTCCATTGGAGGAGAGAAGGGAAAATTCACCTGAACCACAACTGGAGAGGCAGCAGACAAAACACTGAAACAATGTTAAGGCCACAGTAACTCTTCTTTGTTTAGCTTTAAATACAGTCTATGGTTGCTACTAGGTAGCAAAAATAAAAGGCGAGAGAAGAGGCTAACAAAATAGCAATAAGAATGGGGACAGGAACCAGAAAAATAAATTTGAAAGGGTTGAAAAAGAATGAGTTGATCTGTACATACGGTTATATAAAAAATAAGTTACAGGATAAAGGATAATAGAAAAAAATGTCTCCAAAGGTATACGTAACATACCAATCGCTGTTCTAACACTTAGAATGTAAGCCCACTTTTAAATACTTAAAAATTCTCAAAACTTGGACGTTCTGTCAGTACAGAATTAATGCAAATAGCTAAAAAGGGAGGGGGTAAAATTCTCAAAGCACAACTGCAGACTTGCTCTTTTGGCCTAATCGTGGATGAAGGGACCCACTGAACGGACTGGAAGCCTCCTATGCCACCATCCAGGTCTGCACTATTCCTCACTCAGGGGGGACTTGCCAACTGCTAACTGACCCCGAGCCCACTGGGCAAGCAGGGGCTGAACCAACTGGAACTAATGGCTCATCTTTTCCTTGGAATTCCATTTAATCTCATCAATTAAACCAGATAAAAAGCTGCTGAGCTAAATCGTTCTAGACGCTAGAAGGCTACATATAGAGACTATATACATGACTACAGCGATGGTCAGAACCCGTGCAGAATCGGCAAAGCACTAAGCAGCTTCCCCAGCTCACTGGCGGAAGGGCGGGAGGGAACCAGAGCACCGCCGCCTTCTTGCACAAGCAGAGGAAGGTGCTGGGAAAGCCACGGTGAGCCAAACTTCCAGGTCTTCAGCTTTATGAAAAGCAAGCCCGTGCTTACGCTATGTCGTCAGTCCATTCATTTTTAAGGTCTGCCTAGTCTCCGAAGTTCTAATCTAAATGCCGTCTTCCCATTCATGTCCTTGAAGTTCTGCATCTAATCTGTTGCAAATAACCAGTTACTTTTTTAAATCTCCGTAGACTCACTCTTTTTCTTTTCTCCTGGTGAGTCATCAGTACCCTGGGACTTAACCTGACATGACCCTCCCCTTCAAATTTGAGTCTTTCTCACTTTATCTGGCCCCAAGCAAGTCTGTTTACATTAAATCTTAGACCCCTAAGAATAAATACCAAGAGGGACGGGACAGAGTGCCAAGAAGCCTATAACAGAAACAAAGCTGGGGGGCACTCCTCCCCCGCACCCCGGCTTTCTCACTAGGCCTCTCCTACCCTCTTTCCCACAATTTTCCCCTCATTCTCACCCTCTTCCCTCAATCTTGAGCCCTTAACTGGCCATAACTCAAAACCTACAAATGCCTGTATTTTCCAGATAAAGTGAGCATGCATATACTAGTTTTAAAGGCTATTCAGGGTGCATGTAAGTGTATATAAAAACAAAAGCAAGAGGTATTTGATAAAGCAGAAAAAGGAATTCCAAGTGTGAAACTTAAACAAGCCATTTCACTTGAGCCCAGTTCCTCATTTGTATACGACATTAAGAATAACATCTGGTAATCTTATCTTCGAATTTGAAAACAGTGTGTCTACACCTAATGATGCTTGTGCAATGGCCTCCCAGGGCGCTGCAGTTACTCCCACTCCCCTCCCTGCGTTAGAACCCAGGGAGCGGGCAGGGCCAGGCACGAGCTCGGTAGTTCCTTGTGGTTCCCTGGACACCCTGGCACTGCAGTGCTGGAAATGGTTATGAATTACGGCATGAACCCGCAGGAAGAATATCAGAGCTGCCTACTGGGTCATGGCCACGGACCAAGCCACCACGTCTTCCTCTGACACAAGCATCAGGAGTCTAGCTCTTTGCAGCCTTAAAGCTTCCACCTCCGAATGCTGGCACGTGTCTTACACTGCAAAATGACTCCCACTACATCATTATGTTCTAGCATCTAAGAATTCATCGAAGCTTGTCCAAAATCCATATTTTCATAGGTCTTTCAGTCCCACAAGATTTATTTTCTGCTATGTTATTGCAGTTAGCTTTTCCTTCTTCACCTTTCTCAAACTTAACTGGAGCCAACTTAATTCAGTAATTTCGGGTTGTCAGCATCAAGAACCATGCGTGACTTTATAAATATATACTAATCAAATCCTTGCCACATTTTTTTAAAGTTCAGGATCTTGTCAGTTCTCAGATGCTAGTTCTTTCTCCTCCTTATGGCCAATGACTGCTTATTTACTCTTTTGTTGTGTAACTTAATGCTCTGATTCTCAAACCTGTTCTATAAAGCCTAGTGCATACACCCAGGGAAAGCAATGTATTAACTGTGAGCAAGTGTCTACGTGACTGTGAGCAAGTATCTAACCTCTCCATAAGCCTCAATTTTCTCATCTGTAAAATAGAATAATAATACACAGAAGTGTTTTTGTGATGATTAAATAAGGCAATATAGCTAAAATGTACAACACAGAGCCTGGAATAAAGCAGGTCATTCTTATCATAGTCGTTACTATTCCTGGTCTCTCTCTCAGGTAAGACATGATCGTGACACCTTCCCTACCAGATCAGCTTAATCTGCACAAATCCAGTCCCTCTCCTTTCATGCCCAGTCACCTTTAAGAGAGTTGAAAGTGAAGGCCCCAGACAACATGGAGATCTCCACTCCACTCTCCATTTCTCCTACCGCCCCTTCCTAGACACAGCTCGGTGTCCTGAGGACTCTAACAACTCCAAAAAGGTGGATGCCGCACACACACACACACACACACACACACACACACACACACACACAGAATGCACCCCAGACCTCAGGGATGCTGGCAAACATATAAGAGGACCCCTTAATGTCTCCTATTTTTTAGCCAAATCAGACAATGAGTAGAAACAGGCATGTCAAATATATAGCAGAGCTATATCTAGCAACCCTTGTCTCCTCCTTTGAATGATTCTTAGTAAGATGAAATACACCTTGCAAAAGTAGCTGGGGTGTCCACTTCCATCATCTTTCTCTATGGTAGGGAATGATGGGCTGTAATTCAAGTACTGAGCTATGTCCATCTGGAGCTGTGTTAACTGCTGGCCAAACTCCCTTTCACCGTGCGCTACAAGTCAGTTCTATCTTCTCTCTCCTTGCCTCGAATCCTTTCTCTAAGTACACATGAATTCCTGACCCTGCCAAGAGTGTAGAGAGACACACAAAGACTTTCTGCAGTTGGGGGAAAGGGCTAGAAGCTAACACACGCCCATAAGCAGGGACAGGAATTTGCCCAGACAGTAGGTTTAGCCAGGATGGCAATGTTATATTACCAACTTTTATGCTATGTTACTTTTATATATTATGTATACCTTCTGTGTATACAGTGGTGTCTTGCGCCAAGGCCTGACTAAAGTCTTCTACTTACTTGTAAATTCCCAATTAAAATGCCTCCAAATTCAAAATGCTACTGTAAACCCTCCAACAAGGTGAGCACTCTATTTCACACAGGTGCATCAGGAAGCACAAGGACTCCAAAATCAATTCACAGGTAATGGGGTGCTGTAAGCTTCCACCCCAACTGAAACCTAAAATAATCTCTCCCTTCTGTTCCCGAATTGGCATCATTTCTGGTGAAGATTCTTCTCTCAAACCTGAATGGCTGAAATGACTTGACAAGAGCTCAGAGAGCCACATGAGCCTGTGTATTTGAGTGGTAAGAAGGGCAAAGGCTACCAGTCACACAGGTGGAATAAACCCACCTCCACGAGGGCAAATGCCAGTTCCCTAAGCTATGAAAGGGAAGATGCCCAACTACCCCTAAAGACCGCATGTGAGCATCAAATTAGGTAAGGATACAGAAAAGGAGCCGTGCTGACAGAGTTGCCCTTTTTAAGTCTGAACTGAAGTTTCTCAGGTTGTGCCATTCGGGCCATCTCTCTCCTAGAGATGGGGGTTGCAATGGGACTGACCTGGACTGTGTATGACAGAATTGATTATGATCTGCAAACTCCTAAAAGGAAAAACTCTATGGGCCCAAATCAATCTGGCCTCCCAAATTAGGTAAAAAAATAGAATAGGAAATGGAGAACTTTATAAAAAAAGAAAATATGACTCAAAATACAGAGTTAACTAATTATCTCACCTTAAACAAGTTTCAGCACACTTCCACCATGATAAAGTACATTAAAGGAAACGTGATAAAAAAAAATACCCTATAAGCAATATACATTTCTATTTTGTAAACTGAATACTAAGACGGTGCTGGTTTTTAAGCAAACATGGAGAAATGCAGTAAGTGTTTTCTAGGGGACTAATTTTCTGAGCTGGACTTGTTTCAGGTTATAGCAAATAAATGGTAAAAGAAATAGTATGCAACACACTGGGAAGGACAAGCAAGTCCACGTCTTGGAACTCCATACATCCAATGTCCACACAATTCAGTTCTTTAAAATTAAGATAAAGGTACTCTGCTTTGGTTCTTGGAAACCACAGACAAAATAGTAGATGGTCCAATATAATTACAAATAAGTGCTTCATTACACTTAAAAGTTTTGTTTTTTAAAAGTAGAATCCAACTGTCATCTTTTTACTTAAATTGGTATTTATAAAATGTTTGGCTGAGGATAAATAAGGCCTGAACACGTCCATAAATTTCTGTTATACTTCTTCTATATTTGAGACTTAAGAAGAAAAAAAGAGTAACTGTCTAGAACAGCACATGAAGAGAACCAGAGGTACCTACAACATATACTATGTTTCCTGTTAACAAATACTTTACAAATGCATCCATGTTCCTCAGCATCAACTATAGATTCTAACCATTCTAACCATTTTCTAAAAACAGTTTTAAAAACTGACATTTCTTACCTACCTGGGTAAAGTTTAAGAAAAAAGTTTTCAATTTCCCTGCTTTATCTTTTACAATAAATTTAACTTCTTGTGTTTATGAGGGCTTGTAAATCTAGTATATTTTAAGTGACTACTGACTAAAAGCAAGTAACCATGTTTAATGACAATTCTTATATCCTTATAGTTATTTTATAACTTTCAAAGCACTTTCACATGCAATAATCGAATTATGTAATTTTCACAATAGCCCTGTAAGGTATTATCCCTATTTTAACAGATGAAATACTCAGAATTCAGAAAAAGTGGGTAATTTCCTCAAGGTCACAGAGCTTGTACATGGCAGAACAATTATATGAACCCAGGTAGAATAAAGATTCATCGCGCATATTCTGAAAGGAAATGCTCAATCCTGAAAAAGGGAAATCAACAGGTTAGAGAAAAGGGTAAGACCCATTAATAATGAAGCTAAAGAAACTGTGAGTGGAGGATGAGGGATTAGGGACTCATCTAATAATGAAAGAGACCATTAAGGAGACCATTATAAATAACAGTATTGTTGCTATTAACAAAGATGGTGGCTAACATGTATCGAGTCCTTACTAAACACCAGGCCCATGCTTTAAATGCATTCTCAAAGTTTCTGTGAAGTAAATGTTATTCCTACTTTGCAACTGAGAAACAGGCTTGGAGAGGTTAAATATCTTGCCCAAGGTAACAAAAATCTTAAGTCTTGATGACAGAATTCAAATTCAGGACTCCAGAGCACTTGCTCTTAAGCATTACGGTATTAAGAAAACAGTATTTCCCAACGTGGACCACTCTTGAACTACAAACGTCAAGAGTGGTCCAAGCTGGGAAATACTGAAAAGATGTGCAGGGTTAACCAGTGCCCCACACAGTGCTCATCACACTGAAGGCCCTCCAAAGCCTGTTCCATGAAATGTCTTCCATGTGTCCCACAACTGAATCTTACATAGTCATCAACAACTCCCAGAAAGACAGTGTTTGGGGGTGGTAAGGAGAAGCAGATCATGGGGCAGGGGTGCAAATGGACCAAACATCTTTAAAGGACCATTGCTGTTACATCTGACCTAAAGCCAAAGGTCTCTGGTAGATGAAGTATTGGAAGTTAGGCTCTAACATTATGAAACAAAACAGACTAGAGTCTAAACTGCTGCTTAAGCTCATGCTGGACAACACCCTGAGAATTTCAAGTACTTCCCTTCCTTCTTAGTACTCAAAAGTTCCTAGAAGCTCTTTCCCACTTGAGAACCTACACACACACACACACACACACACACACACACACACACTGGTCCCTCTGCCTAGAACTCTCATCATCAGCATAAGAATCATCTTTCCTGACAGGTCTTTGATCATCTATCTTATCAACGCAGACTGCCCTCTCCCCTGTAATCTCCAATCACAAAACCCAGCTTGTTATCTTCATAACACACTTTTCTCAATTAGTAATTTTTCCTTATTTACCTGTATATTGTCTACCCTCCTCCATCCTATCAGGAGGGTATGGTCCATCAGGAATGAAACCGATGGAGTCACTCTTTCCTATATACCCAGCACTAGAGTACTACATCTGGCACTGCACAAATGCTCAATATTTTTTAACAAAAAAATAAATTTATACAGTTTTTCACACCATCAGCCTCCCCAATCCCCCAAAATAATCCCCCCAAAAAACTTAAATTATTTTTACAAGTCACCCATTCTGCATAAGCAATACAATCCTAAATTTTCATTTTGCTGTTTCATTTCCCCACTACCACCAACTAGACTGTAAACGTGTAAGATCAGGAAACCCATCTTGTACTTCAACTGTATATTGTGCTGTGCCACACAGTGGCATCTGACAACTAATCCAATTTGAATTAATTATCTGAAGGCCTGCACAGAAAGTGTCCTCTGAGCACTGACATCATCCTGTCCATATATCTATCACCATTTTCTACGTATATTAAAGTTATCTCATGAGGAGGGTGACAAGGTTATAAAAATGAACAGAATCCTGTCTTTGCTTCCTGAATCACACACACTCATAAACATGAAAATAGTCAATAAATGTTGAAACCAACTAGACACGGATAAGACACCAAGGAGCCCGTTTAGGAAGGTTTGAATCGAAGAGCAACCACAGTCACACTGACCACCAAAGGGTAGTCCAACTAGTCCTGCTCATAATTTAACATAAGCAGTTTGCTAAAGTTGTCGAGAGATTTCTGAGATTCCCTTTTAAAAATAGCATTGCCACTCGAAATTCCGCAGGAAACTTAAGGAAATGGTCTCTACCAGGCTGGGGCCTGGTATTTTCACAACACCCCCTTGTCAAGAACAGCACAAAGCTAATATGCATTTCCAGTGGGAAGAGCCATTACTTAGCAGCGCTGCCTCCAATGTCCAGACACAACGCAGGGCCACCTTGACCCCCTGCCTGTTTCTTGTATCTCTCCATTTAAACCGAATCCTCTATCTATCTATCTATTTATTTATTTATATATTTTCTATTTCTGCATGCAAAGCTAACACACAGAAATCCCTGCCCTGGAACAAATGGACTCTCTGAGGCCAATGGCTATCTACCTTACAGGTGGCACAGGCCGGAGCAAACCCTCGCCCCTCCCTGCGCACAGAGACCCTACAGAAGTTTGGAAACATGGGATCCAAGAGGACCGTGGAGCCCAGAGGTCAACTCGGTGGTCCGGCTGCAGCTGTGCCTGAAGGGAACGAAGATGGCCCTGCGCGGGGCCCCACTGCGGCGGCGGGGAGCCGAGCAAGGGCGCAGGGCCGAGGGGCGCAGGCCGGGACGCCGCCGCAGCCGCCTACCTGCGCGGCGGGGAGACTGGAAGCCAGGCCCGCCGGCGCCTCCCGCCCCGCCGCAGCCTGCGCCGCCGCGTTCCCGCAGACGCGGGCGGGGCGCGCGCGCCAGGTAAGCGGCGGCGGCGATGGGGGCGGCGGCGGGGGCGGTCCTGGGCCAGGTGGGCCCCGCGGATCGGCGGGGCAGCCGGGCAGGGCCCAGGGGCCGAGCTCAGGCGGAGGCCGCGGCCGGGGCCTGCGCGGGCCGGAGCCCGGATCCAGGCCGAGCCCGAGGCGGCCGGCATGGGGCGGGAAGCCGCCAGGGAGGGAGCCAGGCAGGCGCGGGCGGCTCCGGTGGCTTCCTGAGCCGGGTCCGGGGGCGTCTGCGGCCGCAGGGACAGGCCGCGACGCCGCCGCCGGCCGCGCCAGGGAGCCAGGGATCTCAGCGCTGCCGCGTTCCTTACCCTGCATGCTGCTGACGGCCGGGTGGCCCGGCGCCGGGGACCCTACCGGGCCCGGGGTGCCGCTGCCGCTGCCACCCCCGGAGCCGCCGCCGCCGCTCGGGCTCGGAGCCGCCATTGTTGGGAGTGAGGAGCCGAGCGGCGCCGCGGCGGCTGCAATGCAGCAAGCTCGGCCTCTAGCTCGGCCAAGGGGCGCGGCCTCCGCCCGTCTTGGCCCCGCCCACCGGCACGCCCCGGGCACGCCTCCGGCACGCCCCCGCCCAAGCCTGACGCGCAGCCCCACCAGATGCTCAGCTGCAGAACCGCCGGCGGGTGCGGGTGCCGGGGACCCAAAGTCTTGCCCCCAAACTGCGTGTCTGCTCGCGCGGCCTAAAGCAGTTTGCAGAATTAGAAGTGCGTTGTGCGTTTAGGGAAATAAGAGGGCACATAGTTTGGATCCTTCCCATGGAGGCCTGTGACCCCAAAAGTTTAGGAACCTGCTTGTGGGATCTCAGACCCCAAAATCAGAATAGTAACAGTCAAAAGAATCCCTGAGGTCATGCTTCTTGTCTCGTCGCTGACGCAGACCTTCTAGCGGGCGGCTGACTCTAGCTGTGTTTCCATCTGGAGCTTCTGTTAAGTCCGGCCTAACTACGATCTTCTATGCTGGCCTCTGAGCTCTTAGGGGATGCTACTCTCAAAGTACTGTTCATAGACCCATCCCAAAGCTACTGAATCAGAATCCACATTTTAATAATATCCCAGGTAACAATATGTGTACATTAAATTTGAAAAACATCTTAGTACCCAACATTCCCTGGCCCCCCAAAATATACTATCTACATCACCATCTTTTCCTAAACACACACTGCATTCCCTCTCCCTCCTCCTTTACACCTTATGAGACCAGCCAGAGCCACTATTATGAATTCTATAAAATGACAATCCCCAAAACTAAATCAGGTTTTTTGCAGGACTTTGCCTGGGGACTTTGTTCTTAGGAAGCCAGCAGCTAAAAGCAGAAACGTAGGCCTCTGAGGCTAGGGGTTTGTGAGCCAACAGGTAAGTAGAATGGTGAGACTTAGTTCTCTGAGCAGAAGTATGTCTTGCCTAAATAGAATAACCAACTATACAATATCCCAAGTAGGCTAAACCGTGGAGCTGGGTGTTCTCTGCTCTTTGGAAGTGTGGCACAATATATACCAGGACCTCTTCCTCCAGCTGCCAGCTGCCCATACCTTATCTGTGCCAGGATTTCCTCAGAACATGTTAGAATACTGTGCCCCCCATCAAAAGAGCCCTGCCTCCTTGCTGCAAACCAAACCTCAGCCATCACCTTGATCTCACAGATGCTAACAGTGGCTAGAGATAAGGCTTAGGGAAAGTAAACCCAGGAGTCAGTGAAGACAAATGGAAGGTGAAGGAGGGTAGGCGTACCTACGTGGACAGCCTCTCACATTCTGGTCCACCAGACCCTCCTTAGAGGAGTTGGCCAACTGAGCAAATCCTCAGTCACTATAAACATTGCCAAGTCCCCTTCTAGGGTGAATCAGTAGGCCACCTTGATCTTGCTGGTCCTGAGGAATCCTAAATGTGGGTCCTTAGAGGGGAAATCTTACCAGGACCAGCAAGAAAAAGCTCCCACCCAGGCTATTCAGCCCAGAGTATAGACTAAACAGTATGACTACTTCTTCTGAGTGGGAAAGGACAAGAAATAACAAACGACAAAAAGCTGCGGCTCCCTACCACTGTACCCTCTTAATGTGCAGATTGGAAGATGGCTTCCTTTACTTTGGGGTTTGTTTATATTTTAGTGCTTTGAGGAGTTAATATCAATAAGCAAATGAAATTCTTCTTTCAAAACATTAACACAATTTGCCAAAGATTAGAAAACTTTGATGCAGAAAAGTAGGGACACACACACCTTGCATTTCCATCAATCCCATAGTTTGCTGACAAATGAAGCAAGTGCAGTAGTATCCTGCCTTCATCAGGCTCCAGTTGTAGGGTGTCCAGACAGATACGAGGTAGTTCTACTTGAGCAAGTTTCTGACACTTTACTCCAGTCCCTGCAGTAGGGTTCCCCATCAGTTCCTATTGTCTAAAGCCTACTGTTATGTGTGTGTCATCTCATTTCTCATTTCCAGTTCTAGAATCCCACTGTCATTCTTTGATGTGGCAATTGATACAGTCACAGTCTTGTGTGAAGTTCTACAAGCCCCCTGTTCCATAGAAACATTATTTCTTTAATAGAACTCCTAGAAGCAATGCTAGAGATTAGGCGACTACTAGGAAAGAAACATTTTTAAACATATACTTTTCCAATATTTTTTCAGATTATGTATTGGTTACATTTAAATTTGTTCAAAAGGTGTTTAATCAAGTAGGAAAAACATTGACCTGATACAGCAAAATGAACATAAATGAGAAAAATATGTGTAACAAATATTTACCTAAGGGTAAATATTCAACTTAGAAAAGTCAGGAAAGTTGAATTAAAAGAGTAACATCTAACTAACTAGGTTGGTTTGTTTGTTTGTTGTTTGTTTAACAACACCTAAAGCTGGGTTTGTGATAAAATTGTAGGTACACTTGAGGTCAGCATTGTAAACTGCTGGATAAGAACCTAAATAACCATTGATTAGATCTACATATGGGCAAAAATGCAAAAGGACTTGTTTGTTCAAATTGATGAAGTTATGAGATTGTTTACTTCTTTTTATGCTCATATTTTTCTTACAGTTTTATGGATTTTTATGTGTCTTATGGTTTGTTATAGACTGAATTGTGTCCTCCAAATATTTGTATATTGAAGTCCTAGCCCCCAGTGCCCCAGAAAGTGATTGCATTTAGAGATAATTAAGATAATTAGGATTGTAATTTAAGAGGTAATTAAGGTAAAAATGAGGTCATGTGGGTGGACCCTAATCCAATATGACCCGTGCCCTTGTAAGGAGGATAGGACACATATACACACAGAGGGAAGACCACGTGAGGACACAGGGAGAAGAAGGCCATCTACAAGCCCAGAAGAGAGATCTCAGAAGAAACCAACCCTGGCAACACCTTGATCCCAGACTTCTAGCCTCCAGGACTGTGAGAAAATAAATGTTTGTTGTTTAGCCACCCAGTCTGTGGTACTTTGTTATGGCAGCACTAACAAATACACACATACTAATAGTTCAACAAATGAACTGCTGTTAAAAAGTACAGCCTTTTTAGTAATCATAGTAATAGTAGCTGGCATAATTTGGGGGTTGGGGGGAAGGGAAAGGTAATTAGGCAATACCTACCAATAACCAGCCAGTTCACATTCATAAGAGCTCCTTAAGAAAATCCCCACATGGGCCTGAAACTCTTGGCTCTGCCACGTAGTGACTTTTCCTTCCTATCAGAGAGGACGGGTTAACAGATGAAGGCCATTGCTATGAGCAGTGCTTAGCAAGATCAGAGTCCCCTGCACTGAAAGAGGCTGCAGGGGACAGAGAAGTCTGTTGGCACCCAGCTTAGAGCACTTTCGTTTAAAAACCTAGCTTGTTGGTTCTCTTTGATACATATATCCCAATGGTTAGAGTAAGAGGACATTTTTCACTTCACATTCCAAATAAATTAAAAGTCAGTTACAACTGGATTTCACCTTAGGACCTCAATTTCAGCCTCTGAGAAGATAAGAAGGGTCAGGTTCCTCTATCACCACAGAAGCACTCAGTGGTGGCCGTTTAGCAAAAACCATGCCCTGTCCATCCTCGAGTCACCGAGGGCTCGAGACCAGGATGCCTGATGACTGATTTTGCATCTTTAGGCAGAGGGCTGCAAGGTCTATGTGTTTCTGGATATTAGGTGAACATTGCATTTAATTAGAAATAAAGAGCATGTGAGAAGCTTTGACTCATTCATGCCATCAAAAGAACCAAAGTTCTGTCTCATTTAGATAAAAGAAGACATTACTAAGTTTGACTATTAATAAGCATGCATGGGTATAAAGATGGGTAGGTAAATGTTCATCACAACATTATTTTTAAGAGAAAAAAAAAGAAGAAACATCTCACTCTAAGTTACTACCTCTAAATGATGGGTAATACATATATGTTTCATTTCATTTCATTTTATTGTTAAATGTATTGGGAAATGATGGGCAATATTGATAGTATTAGCCATGCTCTGACCAGATATGTATGTTACAAAGATACAATTCTCTTCTGTTAGGCCTATACCCACAACCTGTCCTCATATTCTGTATTCTGTTTATCTACCTCAGTATTTTTAAAAAATGATACAAAAGTGGAATACTTTAGTATAAGAATGGTGGGCATTTCTTCAGGGGGAAAGAGGGAGTGCAGCGTGGTTGAGTGGGAAGGGACAGGAGGGACCTAAGGTAACAGTCGTGTTCTATGCCTTGATAGGGGTTTGAGTTACAGAAATATACCACCTTTTGCCATGTATAATGCACACGTTTTACCCATATTCATGAGGGAAAAATAAGGATGCACATTATACATGGGTAGTACTAATTCCGTACCTATAATATACACGTGTTTTTAATTCTTTCATTTATGCTTATGAGTTAAAAGTGTGACTCTAGAAAACAATAACGATATCCATATGCAAAATAATACCCTGGAATATGATAATCAGAATTTTTATATATATATAAAAAATTTTATATATAAAATTTCTTGTACCTTCTGTCTATTCTTGTGTTTGGTAATTATTTTTATATAAAACTTCTTGTACCATAATATGTTAAAAAATAAATGCTAAAATTACTTTGTAACACAAAGAAACAAGTACCTGAATATAACCAAATAAAAATTTGAATTAAAAAATCAAAATAAAAGATTTTTTCACTGAATGTTTAGACCAAAATCATGGGTGCGCATTATACATGGGAGCATATTTATACCCAGGAAAATATAGTAATAGCTTTCTTTCTCAGTTCTCTCAACAGTAAAGTGAGAGCTATAATAATCACCTACTTCTTAGGATTGCTAAGAGAATTAAGTGAGATAGTATATGTAAAATGCCTAGAATGGGGCCTGACATGTAGTAAAATCTTACTGTTACTGGTATCATCATTTTTACTTATTATCCATTTTAGGATAGGAAATTCCTGGAGAGAAAGGTAATTAAAAGTTTCATATCTGAACACCAACATTGTTTTTACCGCACTGCTTTTGCAACAGTATTTCAACAGTGTCCAGGTATCTGAGAAGAAAACAAACAAACAGATTTGTAACCCTTAGCTATGTGATGAAAGCCTCAACTAAATGAATTTAGTTAGGCAAAATGTGACATATTCTGCAATTGTGTAATCAATATCCTATTTTTCTTTGAGATTAAAAGTAAACCCAAATGAAAACTGTGGATGTTGTTTCATAGAGATACCTATCTACCACTTAACCAGTTTTCTGGGACAGGCCAATCTTTATTTTATTTTATTTCCATCTTTTTTAGAGTGAGCCTGTGCCTCTGCGCTTAATCTCTGTCTTGTCAGTATCAAGATTCCAGCTTGATTCCCCCAGGAAGTGGGTTAGGGCTCCAAGCAGAGAACCTAAAATTCACTGAATGCTGAAATCTCGCCTGGACAAAACCCTCTGTATGTGTTGCTTGCCCTTTTGAATGTCAAAGTTCATGCCAGAAAAAGAGCTCTAACCTTCAGATGCAGATCTGAATAGCTTCTGATTCTTTCTCTCATTAACTGACCAGGGCCCTTTTAAAATGTGGGGAGTTCTATTTGGGTAACAGTCTTAGAGAGACTTGGTAAGAAGCCTCATCCTCCCCTAAACCTTCCACCACCCAGAATTCGCTTCCTTTGGTCCCCATAAGTGCCTTAACTTGACCCTATTAGCTGACTTCTACTATTTGCAGTCACTTGTTGCTGTCCACGGGCCTCCTTCACTCTACGCTGCTTGATACCTTTCTAGGCTGATGACCCTGCCAACTTTGGACAGCCTGACCTTGCCCTTGCTGGGTCTGTGACATTTACCTCACCTTGATGGCCAGGACATCCAAAAATCCCATCAGCATGGAGCAGTGGGGAGTCCCATCTGTCCCTGCCGTCTGATGCTGGGGACGGCTGGACCTCCGCCCGTGCTGCTTCTGTCTGCACGGGGCTTTTCGGATTGAACTTTCCTCCCTCTGACAGAAGTTTCCAGAATCATGTGGTGACTCCTGAAGGTCTCCCAGATCAATAAGAGCAGAAAGCTGCTTCTTCCCCCCGGGGAGACAGCAAGACGGGGACTGACTCATCTGCCACTGCTAATTAGCACTAAGGGTCTGAACACTAGGGAACACACAGAGAGAAAAGGATTGAGATGAACCAGACACTGGGGGTTGCTATTTTTTTCCTTCTTTTTTTTTTTTTCCCAGAATGCAGCCCATTTATTATGCACTATTAGGAGAACAGAGAGAGAATAAAGCTAATCAGCAGCAGTAGCCTGTTTGAGAAATTCTTGAAGAGGGCCACTGCAGAGAGATTCAGGTTGCACGGAGACGTGCAGAAGACAGCCTTGCAGCCAAAGACACAGGACATCCCATCAGCTCCATCTTGGAAGAAGCTGGTTAACTAGAATTAGGTGTGAAATGCATTCATGAGAGCTTGCAGAACTTCCCCCGCAAGATCCCTTCTTCTCTCTGATGCTGCTGGGGACCCTAAACCATACCTGGAAACTGGCATTGTGTAATACATTTAGTGAGCACAACCTTAAACATTCTTACTTGGAACATGGCCACCTTTTATGGTGCTTGCAATTCCCTATTTGCCATAAGTCAGACCTTCCCTTTAAATCCATTCTCTTTATATATTGACAGTACTTTGCCAGCCAGCCTCTGAAGGCATTTGGACAAGATTCCTCAGTGATACTCTCTAGAAGACAGAGGAGATGAAAGATTGATGTCCACCTTGGATTCTGGCTTTGGGATCCCACAAGGGATAGCAGACGGCTGGAGGCAAGATTGACTGCTGCACCCTGGGGAGAGCCCTGCCTCTGCCATAGCCTTTACCCCCAGTACACTCACAGCTCCCTCACTGGTCTGTCACCTCCACTAGGCACTGGGTGTCTAGAAACAGTTCATTTTTCAACATATTTTTTTATTTGAGGGAACTCTCAAGAGGGAAATACCAAGGAATGGGCCGAAGTCAATAGCCCAAGTGTACTATAACTATAGTTCCAGAAGCCAAGTTCAGGTCTCATGGTCCAAAATTGGAAACAGTATTTGAAATTGGGAATACCCTGAAAAATTTAACACATTTGAGCACTAGGGCTGTATAGAGCTTAGCCACTGCCCACAGTTGGCATGGGGGTGGTATCTGGGAGAGGGGGGATAAGTTTTCAGGGCTATACTCACTTGCAAAGTGGGGCCTGGAGTTTGTTCTCAGAGAAAAATCTGCTGAGTGACCCTGGATTTCTTCCACACACCTGAAGACATATATATTCAAAGAGAAATGGACTGCTGCAGACAACCTTCTTTGTGAGCCTGTGTGTCTCTCCAGGGCTACTCCCAGAACTGCCCACATCACGCGTGGTCCAGGAGGGCAGCCTTGCAACCACATTCTTTTGACTCAAAATTGCATCATTGGAACCTCAGAAAACAATGATGTGGATCAGCGTTAGGTCCCTGCAGAGGACAATGGTCTTCCATAATCAGATCCCATTCATCTCTGTGTCGTAGATTCCTGGGCTTTTTAAAGATCCTTGCTCCTTGGCTGGCTGAGAGGAAAAAGAGGCAAAAAATCCCTTAAATTTGCTTCCTGAAAAATCACTGAACTCCACCAAACTATCTAAAAACATATTCCTGAATTCTAACAGATAGATTTGTAAGATGGTAGGGGAAAAAAAATAGCTAAAATGTGGCTTATAAATATAATGTCAGGAGAGAGTATTTTAGAAATGACTAAAAGAATATCACTTTTGCTGTGACTGTATGTGTGGCCTGGATTTAATAAAGCATAATAGACCAAAACTAGGGTGAAAGCCCTGTGGTAGCACGTATTGAGAACAGGTTAGGATAGACAGAAATGGGGAGGACTGTATACTCAGGGTAAGGAGAACCAATTAAGACTTTTAAGTAAAAAAGTACTATCAAAGACTTTTACTCCATTAATCTAGTAATAAATCTTACCAAATGAATTCTTACAGGATTTATCATCCATGTATCTTGTAATTCTTTGCTACTGAAGTAAAATTGGAGCAGAGAATAGAAACTGGGTACATTTATTTTCTGGTTTAACAAAGGGAAAAATATTTTGTGTAAGTAAAAGAGAATAAATTTAGAAGCAATAGACATATCTTTTTATGAAAGAAGACTTTTCAAAAATTATTGAGTCATTTTAAATAAAACTATGTAAAAGAATATAAATACATGGTACTATTTTATAATTGTCTTATAAATTCTTATAAGACAATAAAACAACAACAAAAAAGGACAGCCATCATTCTTGATTTAACTACATATTGATTAATTAATTTTCATTAGGACAATCTCAATAGTCACAATTCATAAGCTACTAAAAAGTGTATAATGGAAAAACTTTCTCCAAATCCTGTTACCTAATCACCCAGTTTGGACAATCAATATTTTTAGTTTTTTGGGTATCCTTCCAAATACATTTTAAACAAGGGTGTGTGCACATTAAATATACATGTCTCGTATTTTATACCAATAGTAGTATACTGATCATGGTGTTCTTCATCTGGCTTTTTTCACCTAACAATATATGTTGGCGATTACTCCCCACTACATAAAGAGCTCCCTTATTCTTACATCTACACAGTATTTATTTAATTGCATTTCATTGTTCTTCTACTAAAGGACATTTAGGTTGATTCATAATACTATTTTGCTGCAAAAATGCTATCCTCAATACACAGACACACACACACACACACACACACACACACA
>PVJL010011662.1:0-41436 GCA_004026885.1 Lyroderma lyra
CTAACCCACTCGTCCCCAAATAAACATTAAACTATCGATTGTGTCCATGGGTTATTTGTTTGTTCAGTTCTTTTTTTCTTTGCTTTCAGTTTTATATTCCGCATATGAGTGAAATCATGCAGTTCTTTGTTTTTTCTGTCTGGCTTATTTCACTTAGCATGATGATCTCCAGGTTCATCCATTTTGTTGCAAATGACAAAATGTAGGTGCAGCAAAGTTAAGAACTTCCCCTATGTCATGGTGGGTGGAGCTGGGATTGAAATTCAGATCTCTTAACCTATTATGCTTTAACAATGCATGTTTCTTTCAAAAAAAAAAAAAAAAGCAAGTCCTTGGAAGATAACTTGAATTTAGAAAAAGGAAAAGGGGGCTGGTGCAAGGCTCTCCATGCAAGACAATGGTATGGACCATAGAATACATAAAATTGCCAAATGTATCAAGGGTTGTTTTGTGATTCTACTAGTATCATATAGTGAATAGAGTACTTAAGATACTGAGTTTTATTCCAGTCTGTTTGTGACTTGTTGTGAATCAGGGTATATCCTTTAAGGTCTTAATGCTTCTTTTCCTTTCTTAAAAATTGTTCCTCATGGGTAGAACTGAGATCCAACTTTGATTACTATGATTTGCAAGTATTTTGAACTCAATCGAAGAAAGGTGTAACAGTTTAGATTATAGTTCAGTAAATGTTCACTTTCCTATGAGCAGAATATACTTCCCCATCCCACTGAGTTGAGTTTGACCACAGGACTTGCTTTGGTCAATGAGATGTTAGCAGACATGCCGAGATCAAAGATTTAAAATGTGCTCATTTGGTGGGGTTTGTTCTTGTGGTTACTGCCAAGAACACTGCCATGAAAATAACATGATGTGATTAGCCTGCGGATCCAAAGTCAATGAGAGATGTGACCTTGTTTGTTCAAGGTCTCCCAAGATGGAGTTGGGAAATTTGAGTGAACTCTTCCATGAAACTTTGCTGCATTTCTCAATGATGGAAAATATGTTTTTTTAAAAGTTTTGCATGGTGAATCAATGTTAAAGGGGTAGGTATTCAGATGAATAAATGAGGTTGGGAGGTGAGTTAGACACCAGAGTATAGCTTTTATGTTCTAATAACAGTTAAATGTTGGGAGGAAAATATGGAAGCATCTTTGTGGAGATGGAATTATTTATTCAACTGCTTTCTAAGGATCACACAGGCCAGGGGCGGCGGGAATTTAATTAGCCTTTGCATTTAAGTGGCCAGAGGCAATTTTACTACTTCCAAGAAACTATCTCAGTGTCTACCAGAAAAAATGCCACATAAGATATGCCCAGACATTACACCATCTTACACACATTCGTTTGGACTATGAACTTCTTAAATGCTCTCCCAAGTGTGATAAACTGATAACACAGAACAATGAAATTGAACGGTTACACCTTCAAGTTCCAAGAGTATTAAGAATTGGAATAGAGTTTGGAATGGCCCTAGATATTTGATTCATAAGGCCAGCCTTTCATGCGGTCAAATTTATATAGGTGAGTCAAAGACCTTTCCCACTTAGCTTAATGACATACATTCATTATGTTACTTTGTAACTTCAACTGGTTGTGAAAACACTGGTTATTGATATTTCCATAATCCAATAGCAATCAGGGTGAAATGTTTAATTCACTATGAATGAAAAGAATACAACATACTTTCATTTTTACAGTACATTGGTTATGATTATTTTACTCCACCAGTTTCAAAGTCAGGTATTATTTCATCTCATTTCTAACCCATTTATCTCTTGGGTTCTGGAATTTAGTGAACCAATTAATGTCAGGCTGTCAGTCTGGTCTGTCAACCTAAATGGAATCCCAGTAAGATGTTAGTCCTGTTAGATTCCTAAGTAATCTATGTGCACTCCAAAAATACTGCTTGATGAAAGTGGAATAGTTTAACTGGAGAACCATCCCATTTGTTTTAAACTTTCTAAAACTGATTTTCCATTATTAACACTGTACTCCAAAAATATGGGAGGAAGGCAGGATAATGATTAAGGTTAAATTCACAGCTGGCTTCTGTTTTGTCAGTTGCACTGGCTGGCATCTCCTCTAGGTGTTTTCCCAACATGAAGCTTAGTGGTGACATCACAGCTGACTCTGAAGACAGGAGGTCAGCTGAAGTTAGGCTAGTTAATGTGATATTTCACCCTTACAAAAAGAGGCTTTCCTGAGTGAAAGCACTGTTTGTTGTCATCATGTTAAGACCCGTGGGACATGATTTATAAAGGTACACGTGTGCTATAAGGTCAGTTGTTTGATTGCTGCTTTCTCAGATATCTCCAAGTTATTAACTTAGATGAGAGCAAACATCTATAAATAGAGACAAATGATTCTTGACTCATGAATAACTACGATAGCTCTTTAACATTTTAAAAGATAACTTGAGATTTTGACAAAAACATTTATTATTTGTTTCTAAATAGACTGTTATTCTCAATTTGTGCCAAGGGAGTAATAATAACTAATCTTTGCAAACTGTAAGGTTACAAAGTACTTTTCACTTATTTTTAATAGCTACCATTTAGTATGCCAAGTACTGTGGTAAGTTAGGTTCTTAAGATACATTTTTCTGTACTCCTCACAACAATTCTATGAGTAAATATTATATTATTCACATGTTACCTTTAAATAGACTTAGAATAAAGGAATGAAAAAAGAACAAGGAAAGGTCAGAAATAGCATGGCACTCTAGGCAGCACCTCTCTCTTACTGGCTTTTTCCTCCAAAAATGAGATTTCAAACTCAGAGTTATCCAGCCATAGTCACAGAATCATAAAATGGGAAGGGATGTTCAAGGGGACTCACCTAGTAAAAACTGAAAATGTATGATGGTTTCAGGAAAAAAATTCAAATCACAAAATGCTATGGGTAAAAGAACTCTGAATTATATCTAATTAGGTTCAGGGCTTACACTAGACTCCCATCACCCATCTGTTGCATTCATCTCTCTCTGATTTCATTAAGCAGAAAATAGGATCTGTGTTTATTGTCCCAAGGGAAGCACACTGCAAGGCACAAAACAGAGGAGTCTAGAAGTCTTTCTGGCTTTTGTTTTCCAAAGGCCTAAATCTTTAGAGAAAATAAATTTCTAGAACTAGACAGAATTTTTGAAGAAATAAAAGGAGGAAGAATTTTCTCCAAATTGAAAGGAAATGTTCTTGGGCTAGCTAGGGTAGGGTACACACACACACTCCCTGATGCCTTGTCAGGATATAATATACTAGAGCAGTGGTTTCCAACCTTTTTCCACTTGTGTACCCCTTTTAAACCCATTTCTATACATTGTACTCCTTGTTTTTAAAACAACTGTTTTTAAATACTGACACTTTTGTTTAGTGCCTAGCTTAATGTTAAGAGTAGAAAGGAGGTAATAAGTTAGGAAAGAAAAATTACTACACTAAAAATAAAAACCACAGATTTAATTTTATAATATTTATAACAGTTAAATATTGATAATGGTCAAGAATTTAACAAACTTATTATTAATAATAATATTTATTTGTGTTATCTGAAAAGTCTATAATCATTGTTATGCAGATCACTAGCCGATTGAAACACTGTTAGTGAGATTGTTGAGCTTGGGTTATAATCCCCATCAACTTTTGTTTTTTTAACTGTTCCCATTTTCAACCACTGATTCATAACTAACACACTTAAAAATCACTGACAATAATAACTGAAACTATGTTAAACATTAAAAAACTACTTAAAAAGAATTACAATTAAAAACAACACACTTTTACTCAGTCAATAACTAAACTGATCAAACAGTCTGGCTACAGATGTATTTATATGTTTGGGGAAGTTCTAGAAACCTCACAAATGGATTGTTCTGAAACTGCGTAATTATTGGTAGAAGAGCAGTTCGGGGGAAGGGTTCATAGCCACACCCTCACCAATCATCATTTGCTAATGTGATCTAATTTTGAACTGTCTCCAATCAACAGTGATTCAAACTTAACATTTACTGTTCCATAACTAACATTTTGCATTTTTTTACTTTGTTTCTTTTTTTTGCCATTACTGATTATTTTTTGTGTACCTCTGACTGGCCCAGCACGTATGTGCCCCTGAGGGTATGCGTACCACTGCTTGGGAACCAGTGATCTAAAGTTATGGTACAAATCTGGGGAAAAGCAAAGGAAATATTAATGTTAAGTACAAGTACCTTACACCCCACTCCCAACTGATCCTAGTGGAATGGGGGTTCAGAATCAGAAACTACATTGAGTTATAGACAATAGAAGGTTATACAATATCTGTAGTACACTTGAATTTGTAGGCTGAGAGTCACGACTAGCATACTAGTTAAAAAATATATCATATGGATATGTACAGCTATAATGATGTTCATCAGAGTTATAGCAAACAAAAGGGGAATAACCTAAATGTCTGAGTAAAGCAATATATGTATATATGAAAACTATTTAAAATATTATGAGATTGCTTAATTAGATAAAAATGTTCAAAATATTCTGATATGAAAATACAAGTTATGAAATATTATGGAAACTATGTTCCAATTTGAAATAAAACATATATGTGAACATAAAGAATAAACTTAAAAAATTTATATTACATGAAGGAACTTAATTTTTCCTTTAAAATTTTTCTTTAAATTCTAATGTTCTATAAGTAGTACTTTTATACCAAGAACAGTACAATAAAAATTATAAATAAACTATAATTAATTTACACTTCACACTGAAAATATTTCATATTGCTTTTATGGTAAAGGTCAGGGAGAGAAGACTCCTAAGCTTCTCACACAATTCTGCTGGCATGGTGACTACAATGTTCATTCCTTCGCCTGCTAGGCTATTATTGTCAAAATGATGCTTAAAACAAGATTAGAAGTGGAGAAAGAAAAAAAAAGAGAAAGAACTGAAAAATAAGAGAAACTAAATATGCATACTTTGAGATAGTGAAAAATGACAATATCATTACAATTTCTTTTTATTAGCATAGTGTCTTATATAAAGTACTTAGCAAATAGTGACCAAGACTAAAACCAAACAAGGAAAGGAAATTGTCTAGCACTCCTATCTATAACAAGGGTAAAGGCAGCTCTGGCTAATGACTCTGATACACTTTCTAAATGAAACATTGTGGATTAGTTAAGGAACTCCAACATTTAGATTACTGAATGTCAGAACGGATGTGAAGTTACTAAAATAAGGGGGTATGTGCAGTAGCCCCTTAGAAACCAAGATAAGGATTTCTGATTGTGATTAGATAGTAACAACATTTTCATATTAATATATGATATTAGTATATTTCTAGTCTACATTTGAAGGACTAGATAAGTAGATACAAAATTGCATTGACTATACATTCCACATATTATAACTGCAAATTTCAGGAAGACTCTAGTTTTATTATATTTGCTCTGACCAAATTGTTTTATTTTCAGCTGTTTCCTTGAAACTGAAAACAAACATGGAATTCTCATTGACAAAAAAACATTAACTGTCCACATACTCATTTCTTGGTCTAGTCCATCTTTTAAGATTGTACTTACCCTTGGGAATATCACTGAGTTTATTTCTTTGAAGAATTAGCAACTTAAGAAATGGAAGTTCATTTCTCAAGCTGCTTCTGTGGCGTTTCACCAATGAAGACTTAGGACTGGGTAGAACCACTGAGATGGAGCGGATGGCATTGTTGCTGAGGTTCAGGAGTTCCAAAGCGTGTAAATGTGCAAGAGAGCTTAAGGTTATTTTTGATATGAGATTGTTACTGAGGTCCAGATGTTTTATATTCCATTCTTGCTTTTTTGTGGGCGATTGCAAGAGAACCCTAAAAAAACTGGAACTTATACCCACTGTGGCTTCTGTCTGTGATATGTCTACAGAAATATCATACTTCCCAGTAAAAGAACAATTTTTCAGAAGATATCCATTCCACTGGCACTCAGAATTGAATAAAATACTGCTTTTTCTTGATGGGTTTGCCATTATTCCAGTAAAATAAAGACCAATAGCCATGGTAATGACTCTGAAACATAGGATTTTCATAATGCCTGGAGAAAGGAAAATGAATTGACTTTATTTGTAATAACTTACATAAAAACTAACAGCAAATAAGCAGAAAATTTAATTTTCAACTTAAGATTTAGGCAAATGATCTTGCTTTGATTGCCAATTTAAGTGAATGTTTCATTTCTTAGAAATTTCCTAGAATTCCTTAGAAATTGGGGCATTAAAATGCAGCTACCAAAATGGTATAGCTATAGCATAAAATTACATTTATGTCACCTTCTAATGAAAGAACTCCCCTGATGTTTCAGAAAATACATACTCATTGGGTCTCTTCTGTGTCTGCTTTTTCAGGATCACTCATGCTGCAGTCTGCTTTGGAGTGAGGGAATCCTACCAGGATTAAAGACTTCTCTGCTTCCTTGCAGGTATTAGTACTGAGCAAAGTCCATTATACTTATCTATGACACTATAATCAGTTACAAGGTTTAGTATGTGAATGAAAAGCCATCTGTTTACACTAAACTGAGGAACTGTATGGGTGGAAAGTTCAGCTCACAAAAGAGACTCCATTTTCTTTTCAACGACTGTAAGAACTACAAGCTCTGTCTTCTGTGACTTTTCAAATCCTTTTGAAATTTAGATATATCCAACATAAAAAAGATGCTCTGCCTCAGAACCATAAAGATGCAGTAAGATAAAAACACATCAAATACCTTTTTCACCAAAGATTCTTGGGAAGTAATTCAAAGTTTTAAAACAAGCATCTACAAATCTCAAGGACTAAATATACACACATATTTTTTTAAAGTCAATGAATAATTGTAAAATTTGTTTTAAACAAAATTCCATTTTAAAAATGAGCAAGTGTACAAATAACCACATTATTCAGTACAAAGGTTTGCAACAAACTGTCCCTTCCTTTCTATTCTAAATGGTACCATTCCAGTCCTCATCACTAATCTAAAATGCTAAAGTGGCTTAACTGTTTTTCCTGCCACTGCCTCTTGATTTTCCCTCTTCTCGGTCCAGCCTACAAAATTCCAAAGGATTATTTCCCCATAATACTATTTTCCTTGTATTATTTCTTCATTCAGAATCCTTAAAGGGCTCCTTAGTGCCTATAATCCAAACCCTCAGGCTGACAGTCAAGACTGTGCATTATCTAGCTAACTTAAGAACTACTTAGATAAATACATGTGGAGTAACTACAAGATGTGGCTGTGCACAGAACTATATATGTACATCTTAGGCTAAAATTGTTTTAGTTCATTCCCAATTCCAAGCTTAATGCCTTTTCCTAAGTCCAAATTCTATATATGCTTCTAGATCCATCTCAAAATTGACAACGTTTCTTCCAGCTCTAGCCTCTATTTTTGTCTTCGGTTTCAGAAATCTTTCAGCAAATATTTATTGAATGAATGCATGTTAGTAACATTCTGTTTGACAGAATATCAACACTATCCTACTATCTTGCATTGCTATTTCTTTGTTTTATGTTTGTTTTAAACGCCCCCAAAGACTATAAGCTCCCAGAAGGGCCATGTTTTCCACGTATGTGGGGAATATATATATATATACACACACACACACACACACACACACACACACACAGAGAGAGAGAGAGAGAGAGAGAGAGAGAGAGAGACATACATGTTGTCTAGAAAACTCCAGCCATAAATGCCTCTATTTTTCATATAAAATGGCTGGATACTTTCTGGACAACCTTTGTACATATGAGTATATTCAGTTCACAAGAGATTCTTGATTTCTTTAATGACTAGAACCACAAGCTTTGAAAAAAATATATATAAAATTTTCTCATGACTTACATTTTTAACAGTCTGCAGTCTGTTATGGGTTTTGCTCTTTGGATGAATACATGGAGTGAATAAAATTTATCATGTATCTTTTAAACTTTGGTTTCATACAAGGTCAAGTCTCCCTACTATTTTGAAGGGCATCTAAATTCAGGTGACATATGGCCATGAACGGCAAAAGTGCCCTACATCATAGAGAGTGGCTTATTTTTATAGAGTACCTCTTAAGCAATATCAGAAATTGGATTTGTACAATCAGAAGGATATTTGCTTCTAGATTCAAAGCTGCATTCACTATTTATACAACTGTATACCAAGCTAATATGTAACAATATCAACAACAAAAATAAAACAGTAATTCACAGGCACATTACTTTGTAGTATTAAAGAGAAACATGTGGTAGAAAAATACTTACTCTTAAGGGGACAGACATACGTTAAAGATTTTCATTGACATGATCCTTTCTAAGTTGAAGAGATCTACACATTAACTAATAAGATTTGAGTTCAAAACAGCTAGGTAATGATAATCTTACCTTTTAAAAGTGAAAACTATTAATTTGTAAAGGAAAATGATATATACTACATACAAACATGAATTAGGTAAGGAACCCCAGACAACTCCAGAAAAATTTTCTGAGGAAACTGAAAACAAGTAAAATGTAAATCTTTAAACAGACATATTTAAGCTGAAGTATGAGGAAGCAGTTAAAAATACTGGGTGTGTGTGTCAGAGAGCAAGAGAGACAGGGAGAGGGCAGTAGAAAAAAACAGAAAGAAAGGAAATAAGAGTTCATTCTCATAAAAAATAAAGAGAAGTTAAAACAATTAGGAAAAAAAAGCAGAAGAGGTTGTTTTTGATAAGAAGTAGAAAGAAAACAACAGTAACACTGTTTCTAAGGCATACCTTATGATCATTAGGTAATTTTCAAACAGGTCTGTATTGGGATCAAGCCAGGTGGGAATTTTAGACCTAAGCCTGTGAGGCTCCACCCATCTGCCCATGGAGCTTGCCCTGTAGCAAACCTTTACCATTTCATGACCAGGCTCTGGCAAACTGTTGTTTTCTTTCTACTGTTGTTTTCTTTCTTGCCACAGTTAACAGCAGGCACATTTCCCTGGGACACTGAGTTAAGAGCCAGTGGAGAGAGACCTTCTGCAATGCAGAGGCTAGGACTATCCAATCTGGCACTGTATAACTTCTAACTGCAAGCTCTAGGATTCCAGAAATACTGACAGTGTCCCATTCTCAAACTGATTAAATTCATCATGTTTGTTTGTATGATTAAGTAGGAACCTGCTAATATTTTAACAATTAAAAAATTTACAGCAAACAACGTACAGAATCTTTATTGTAAACAGAGGTCATTAATAGGCATGACAAATTGAATTAACTGAAACTCAAGTTAGCAATCTGGAACACATTTATAGGTTTATTTTGAGTGGCATAATTTGTAATTTTTACCCCATCAACACTTTAAAAGATTACTAAAATTATCAGCATTTCAGTGGTCTCTTTCTTGTCAAGTTTAGCACTGGAATATTCTCATCCTCTTAAAAAAACTCACTCAAAACTAGGTAGAACTTCCACCTTTCATCAACAAAACCATTACACAAAGTTTGTTTTTTCATAATACAAATAAGTGTATTTTTAAGTATTACAGACTACATATGGGCAGTCCCCACCTTGTATCCTGCCTTTCTCCTACCTGCCCAATACAGTGTTGAGAACATCTTGCTTTTATTTCATTTGTCTCCCTCACCATTGTAATTCACCTCTAAAGTGCCACAGTTATTTAAACAAAGATCCCCTCTTCTCCTGGGATCCTGTCTTTGTCATCTACCTCACCCTGGTAGCTGCTTGTCACATCCGTGCTCAACGAAGGGGAGGAATACCCAGCAGAAAGAGGAAAGTTAACATTTCAGTTTATAGAAAAATACCATCTGGTAGTGAAAATGAGTAGCTGAAACTTTACTGTTATGCAAAATAGGTCACGAGTAAAATGGACAGTTTGTTCCTGATCTGCTTTCCAGTGAAATTTTCTAGGTCTACATTTCAGTAAAAAAGCAAGGATGACCTTTAAAGTGTCCTCAAATACTATACCTGTTACCATAACATGTTCTATAAAAACATCAAAATATCCTCTCATGTCTAAAGCACTTAATGGAGATGTATTAAAAATGCAAGTATTTCTCAGAGGAGTAAAAATAGATTATTTCATGAATTCATTCAATAAATAATATTTTGTAACATAGTGTCTGTTTTTGTAAAAATATTTATTCAAAGAAATTTTCAAAACAAATCTAAACAGAGACAAGTAACAAATGTAAATTTAAAAATATACTGAGCATCTGAATGAAAATTCCAATGAATTTTTTCTATCATTCAGATATTAAATGATACTGAATATGTTAATAGGTTCTGAATATCACTACAAGTAATAACACTCAGAGATCATAAATTTCACTCTCTTTTTCTTCATTTAAAAACTGTACTCAGTATTATGTAGTAAGTCAATGTCTATTTTAGTATACTTTAATGACTATTCATAATCTCTAAGGCATTTGGTTTTTCTATCAAAAAGAACTGTAACAATATTGAATTAAAATTGCTTTTTGTATTGATTTTCTTATCTACACAGTTCAAAGTGACCATGACCGAATACTGTTATACTTGAATGCTAAGTGGGGCCTAGGATTTAACACTACTACCTACTTTATAGCAAACTACTTTGAAGTCTCTGCCCCTGATGTTGTGCATGTCTTAATAAGACCAAAGAGTTCCTCTCAAGTTAAATATAAAGTACATTAAAAATGAACCAACTTGAGGGTTGTAAATCATTACAATGTGATGGTGATAATAGGAGCAAAGATCAAGCCTCGTATTTCTTAAAAATTACTTGTATGATTTCCTGCATTAGCACCGTGGTTCCCAACTTTTTTCAACACATGACACACATTAAAAATGGTACTATCTGCATAGTGCACACTGGGGTAAAGCCACCAGGCCATTCCCAATCAACAGGACTTGCCTGGGCCCACAGCCTCCTCACTTCTTACTGTGTTGCCCTGAGGGTTGAGAGTATAAATATCTTGGCAACCCCTTTCCCCAGTTCAGGTACTCCAGTGTGTCAAGGCCCTTCAGTAGAAAAAGTGGGGTAACCCATAACTAGGCCATTTGACCTCTCAATAGTATAGTATTTTGGAATTGGCTTAGGATAGTTTAAAATATATTAGGGATTGGCTATTTTTGACAAAAGATTGATTGATTCACTTTTTAAAGTAGAGTAATGCATGCCTGCTTTATTTGATTCTTATCTGTATGTTTAAATTAATCTTTGTTCATTTTTCTAGAGAGTTTTAAATAATTAAAACTGTAGTGCAGATGGTGAGAACATGATATTTGGAAGCAGGTGCATCTAGGTTTGAGTCATATCTGAACTCCAACCCCAACTCTGCTATTTCCTATGTGACATTAGGCCAAGTTTCTTAACTTCACTGCTTCTAAGATTCCTAATGGGTAGAACTTGGATAATAACATCTGCTTACAGAGCCATGGTGAGAATTAGAGATACTACACATGCAATGCCTATGATGTATAAGATGCTTAATAAATGACAGCTATTATCATTATCTAAAAGTTAAAACTGAAAAGTATTTAATTTCTACCACATTGTGAACACTTACTATAACATTTAACAAGTAAACATTCTATTACAGAGTATTTTCTTCCTAGTGCAAAACTGAGGAACCGGTTTCTTACTATTTCACATATGTGAAGTTCTTTATTGACTTCCCTGGCATGTGAGAATATGGCTGAAAGTTAATGCACTAAAAATCTGCCTTTCTTCTAAATAGCCAAAGATGGCATGTAACACATTTATTGACAGTATACTTTTTAAATATCTTAAGTGGGTCTATCCCTATTAATTACCAAAAAGCTTACTTATAGTGAGTCTAAACAGTTACTTCAGCCCTTTATCCTTTAGACAAGGAATAGTGGAATTTTAAAAACACTTTTTTAAAGATTAATTTTTATTTTATTTCCTTCTGGTAATTATTTTTGACAACTATAATTTGAAGATCAGTGCAATTTCATGAAGTAGAATTTAGGTTCTCTGAGAATGTTTTAAATATGAAGATGACATAATAGATACAGTAGTGCTCTACAGATAAAATAATTACCAGTTATCACAAACTCTGTAAAAACGTGATTTGCATGCATACGTAAAAAAAGTCAAGACATGAACATATGGATGACCTCTCAGGTTCTTCTAATGAGTGTTGCCACAGGGGTTGTCTGCGATTTGGCAGCCCATGTTCTGGCCTGTCACTTGTACTTTGAAGAGAGTTCCATCAGCACACATACAGAGCTTGTAGCGCACCCAGTCTCCAGTACCAAACTGGTCTCCACTGGAGGAACTAGGTAGGCGTGCTGTGCTAACCATCACGGTTCCATTTAGGATGATGCTGTTTTCCTATTAGGAGAATAATAATATATTTACTTCTACCAATGGGTACAGAACAAATCTAATAAACACGACTCACTGGAAAATTAACAAGGCAGTAAGAAAAAGTGAAGTTATGACCAAAACTACAACAAAGAAAACAAAACTAATATCAAGATACAACTAGTGACGTCTTAGTAACAGTTTAAATGTATACCAATATACTTGTAACACAATTTATTTATCAATTAGTTAAACTTACAACAAAATTCCTAAGAGTATAGTAAGACTGATGTTGACAAAGTCTCTGATAATTTTGTTACTTCCTACAGAGTTTTAACAAAGTTACTGAGTGATAAGTTTCTAATGATAAGAAGAAAAAGACTTTCTGTCCTACAGAAAATTAATTTTAATTCCTATGGTTTCTTAACACCTCAAATGAAGATTCAAACTGTACAATTCTGAAGACCATACACACAAAGGAAACTGCCTGGAGGTTTTCTCCTTCAATCCTACTGTTTCAGGAATATTCCTGTATTGCAGGCCCTTTCTTTTCAAGAATTCCTAAGCCTCTCTCTCCCTTCTTTCATTTTCTTTTTTTCATTCATTCAACAAATAACTATTAAATGTATACTATGTGTTAGATACTATTCTATGGGTTGGGAGTACAGCAGTCAACAGACAGGCAAAGTCCAAGTTCTCATATAGATGATATTTTAATGGGGAGGGGTACTAAACACATGAACAGGTAAAACAAACAGGTCATCATCTGACAAAAATAAGTCAGGAAAAGGAGAAAGAGAGTGACCAGGCAGGGGTTCTACTTTACACAGGTGGTCAGGGAAGGCCCTTCTGATAAGGTCACACACCAATAGAAACTGGATAATGTGAAGGAGTAAGCCATGTGCATAACTGGGGAAGGGCACGCTGGGCAGAAGAAACAATACACGCAGAGGCCCCAAGGTAAAGACATGCCTGGTGCTGTAGGAATAAGCAGGAGGCCAGGACTGCTAAAGCAGAGAGAGTGAGGTGGGAGACTGAGTCAATGAAATCATTAGGGGACAGGCACGTATGGCCAGAGAATGGACTTTGGATTTTATTCTAAATTAGATGGGTTCTGAATAAGGATATGATAGGATTTTTTAAAAAGGACCATCCTGGCTGCTGTATAGAGAACTAACCACAGGGTAAAAGAGGAAGCAGGGACCACTAAACAGTCTACTCCAACACGCGGGCAGGAAATGATAATGGTTAACACCATGATGGTGGTGGTGAAGCGGTAAAAAGCAGCTAGATTCCATATGTCTTTTGAAGGTAGAGCCTGAAGGCTTTGCTGATGTACTGATAGGCATCACTTAACTAGAAGGGAACTCTGAGAGAAATACATGTTTGAAGAGGGAGAGACAATATGAAGATTTTAGTCTTGTTGAGTTTGAAAAGCCTATTAGATATTAAGGTGGAGACGATAAGAAGGCAGTTAAATATATGAATTTTAGTTCAAAGGGAAGATGAAAGCAGGAATTTCAAATTTGAGAATCATCAGAGAATCATCGGCTTATAGAGGGTATTTAAGTAATGAGCAAAAGTTGGTTATGAAGTAATGAAAATGGCTAATTGACTATGAAGTGATAGTATATGGAATAAGTTAAGTCTTAAGTGATGACTTTTCCAGTTTTGTTCCAATGTTGTGATCTTGTGGTCATTTCATTTTATTTTCTTTAAATTGCTAAAGTAGTTCTTTTTTTAAAAAAAAGGCTGTTTGATAAAATTCTTTTTAATGATTAGCTACACATTTAAAAACTAACCACTAATATTAACTGAATTACAAAGCTAATTATTTTTTAAATACTGATTTTTTTTAACTGTGGAGAAACTGTTATGGGTGTATGCGTATTTCTAAGTATTTTAATATTTGTCTGTTAATAGGTAGAATTTTCAGGTGGAAAAAATAAAAAAATTAGTAACTCACTAATGGCTAGGTACAAATTTATAACATCTACTGCTTCTCTGAGTTTCTAGTGCAGGGGACAGCCCCACTGTGACCATTCTTCAACACTGCTCTCTTAGAGAAATGGCTTCTTACTATACAGTACCTGTAAAAAAATACTCAGTATTGCTATTAAGTTTTTTACAAGAATCACATTTTACATTCATTTTTATTATTTAGAGATTGGAATATGTGCTTTGGGAGGAAAAGGTATTTATGAAAGTGAAAGAACTTAACTTTTTAAAGTTCTTTTTCCTAAGAACTATAAAATTAAATTTAAAAAAATTTATATTGTAAGTCCTTAGGTTTAAGTTCTCTTTCGTCATTTAAAGAGAACTTGGCCAAACAGATTAATTAACTTTAGTTAAGTAGCATATAGCAGATGCCCAAAGACATTGTGAATAAATATGCTTTCACCAAAATTGTAAGTAGGTAAAATGTTTTTGAATTTATGGCTCCCTTATATGAAATATGTTGCCTATTAAAGTTCAGCTATAACCTGTGAAGCACAAAGTAAATCTAACTTTTCAACAGCTATTAAAAGGCAAAATTTTTTCCTCTAGAGTTAATAATAATGTATAAATAAATATGCATTTTATACATTTGCTAATTGATTTTGACATTACTGAATATAATATCCTGGTAGGCATATGAAAAATATATAATTGAAAAAAAAAAACCCTGGCAACTTTGTGGAATGGATACTTATTTTAATCTTCCAGAATTCTCTTTTGGAAGTTGTTTTTCTATTTTCCTTTTAAAATAATACAGGTATCACATGAAAAAAAAATTTTTTTTTAAGAAAATAACAGTCAAGCAGAAATAAAATTAAAATTAAAATTATCTGATACCCAGTTAACCACTGTTGACCTTTTGGTATACACGCCTAGGTTTTTATAAACATACATATGTTCTGAAAAATAAAAGTATTTCACAAGTTATTTTGTAACTTTTTCACTTCCCAATCCATTTTGAACATTTTTTTCACATCAAAAAATATAACTACATTACCATTTTCAATAATTGCATGCGATGCCACATACAGCTTTATGTATTCAAGAATCTAATAATTCTCTTAAACTCTTAAAAAATACTCACTGCTTTTAACTCCAAATTACCACCCATGTGAAATTCAATTGTTTTGCCCATAATAAACACTCCTTCATTTCCACGCACTATAGCACGCCCATCAACTTTTATATTTAAATCACTAGTAGCATTGCTGGTAATCTGAAAATTAAAAAAAAAAAAAAAGTAGTGAAAAGAGTTTCTAAATTAAAGTGAGAATTACTATCAGAGTTAGAGGAATAGGTATTTCAACCATGAAATAGAAAAGAGAAGTGTTTTCTTTCATATTTTACAAATATTGAGATAAAGAAAGATGACTTACAATGATCACAAAAATTAGTTAATAATACATCTAGAACTTATCCGTTCCATTGTTCTAGAATTTCTTTCATACCACTGTCATACAGTAAATCTCCCCTCCCATTTTATAACTTTAGACAATTCTCTTTCATTAATAAAGCAAAGAAAAACAATCATACCCTTTCAGTAGATGCTTTTTGAACATTCAAACTTTTCACTCCACTTGGTAAATGAAACTCATGAGTTTCATAGTCTGTGCTGAATAAAATATTTTGAGTCCTTGGGTCGAAAAACTGCATACCAATGTCACTTGTAATAGAAGTTTTGTTCTTTTCTACACTGAGCTTTGTTGTCCCTTGCTGAAAAACAATCTTCAGAAAAACACTTTTTATGAATATGCTTTCAAAGAAGACTGCATCCAAAATTCCTCAACAACATTATAGGAACACTCTATAATAACAGACTTACTTCAAATAATTTTTTGTGCTTGCTTTGGCAGCTCATATACTTCAAATAATTTTAACTGCATCTATCTGTCCCCCTTCCACCCACCTGGGTGGAGAAAACATGCTTATTTGCTTATGCTGCTCTGCACAAATATATGAGTCACAGGGCACATGGATTGAGGCCTACAATGGGGGTGGTGAAGAAATCTGAGGAATTGAGGGGGTATTATTGCAGAGGTGAAGTACTAGTGCACACAGTTTGTGTAACTTATTATTACTGTATGTGCCAAATTTCAGCCTACTGCATCTGCGTTCCTTCAGATAGCGCCAAAGAAGCACATCAAACTTGAAGAAAACCCCAAGTATGAATAAAATTGAATTTCACTCTATCATTAAGTTTCTCACAAAACAAGGGAAAACACCTCAAACCATTTTTGAAGAGATGTTAGCGGTTTATGAGGACTGCTGCCCTGGGTAATGCATGGTTTACAAGTGGCATCGCCTTCTCAAGCAAGGTGGAGAGCTGAATGACGATGACATCCATACAGGATGCCCTTCTGAGGCCACTTCCTGAGACATTGTCAAAAAAGTTGATGATGCCAGACTGAATAAACAGCAGCTTGCAGAAATGGTGGGTGTATCACCTACAACCATTTTGAATATTCTCTATCAGCATCTAAGAATGTCAACAGTCAGTGCAAGATGGGTACCAAGAATGCTCACGCTGCTTCATGACAGTTTTTGGAATTCTGCAGAGAGAACAAAAATGACGTTTTCAACTGAATTCCCATTGGAGATGAAACTTGGGTTCATCATTAGGAGCCTGAGTCAAAGCAGGAGTCCATGCAGTGGCATGAAAAGAGTACACCACTCCCTAAGAAGTTCAAGGTGTTCCAATCAGCTGGAAAAATCATGCCTACTATTCTTTGGGATACTGAGGGTATCCTGCGATCAATTACAAGGATAAAGGTGTCACAATAACTGTAGAGTACTATTCCAGTCAGCTGAAACAGTTACAAGAATCTGTGATGGAGAAAAGAGAAAAGTGGACCAAAGGGGTGCTACTTTTGCCTGACAATGCACCTGTGCACGAGAGCAATGTTGCGTTGGCTGCTCTTCATGATGGTAGCTACCAAACATGAAACCACTCTCCCTACAGTCCAGATTATTATTTGTTCCCAAATATGAAAAAAGTTTCAAGGGAAGAAATTTACACACAATGAAGTGGTTAAAGCTGCAACTTGAGGGCAAAAACAAAACATTCTTTTCCAAGGGTATAACTTATTGGAAGATCTGAAAAAGGGTATTAGGGTTAAGGGAGAATATATTGAAAAGGAAAGCTAATATGTAGAATAAATATGTTTTTTTCATCCTTCTTCCTCTTCATTCCACAAATTTCTTGGCCACCCCTTGTAAGATGGGCAGAGAAGATAAGGATACCTCCTTGAGTTCTAGGCAGTTAAAAAGCTGTGTTCAAGCCACTTGGTATGGGCTGCCACTGACTACATTGGTATATTCTGTTCCAGACTCCCAGAAAGTAGAGGGTATTCTAATCTGGGAAGGTGCTTTTTTAAATGGTTTTCTCATACAGAGAAGAAAATAGTAAACCATGTATTCTTATGGTAATAGTAATCACATCACAGAAAATTCTACCAAAGAACAAAATCTAGAATACTAAGAAAGCATTTAATATTAATAAATTATAAGACCAACAATATTATTAAATATATTTATGAACTTCCTCTAAAGGAATATATCCATGTCCAATAATCAACTCTAGGTTTTTACAAAGAATTTTTCTTTAATGTCACTCAATTAATGTGGTAACTTACAGGCTGATTGTTGCCAATGATGACCAAATTTTCATTTCGCCGTCCTCCTACTGTGCTTTTATAAAGAGGATGTATAACTCCCATGTCAGATATTTGCTTAAATCGAAGCAGACCACTTTCATGAAACTCCATGCTGTCACAGCCATTTGGTCCGATGCGAATCACAGCCCAGACAACAAGTGTTATCTAAAAAAGGAGCCCACTTTCAATAGGTAGGTAGCATACAGTTAACATAATAGGAAAAAAAAGAGAAAAGAGAATTGCCAAAGAATTAAACTTCCTCAAGTTTTGATTGGTGAGATGAACATATCAATTGGTTTTCCACTTAAAATCAAATCCAATTTTATTTTTATCACTGTATTACATGCAAATAGTTAAAAGTAAAAAAGTGCTAAATGGTCTATAATAAAAAGAGCAGTTTCTCATTTTATCTGCCCTCTCCATATCTTATCCAGGGACAATCACTTTCAACAATTTTCGCCATTTCATCTAGAATTTATCTCCATATTTCTAAATAACATGTGTATATTATTTCTTCACTGTTCAATTTTAGGTTTTATTTATTAATTTCCTATTTTAACAGGTGAAATTTTAGCTCATCTATATTTCTTCTCCCTCAACTCCAATCTCAAGTTTTAGTTAAATCCATGTTCAGTATTTTCAGTTTAATGACCATGGAGGTATTATTCACTGCTAAGCCAAATATTGTATTATGATGGCAGTTCCTTTCTTATACTCTGTATCTCTCAGAGTTTAGTATTTGTTTTTCTTTGAAAATCTGATTAAACCTTTTCAAACCCTCCAACATTTCTGTCAAATGTCTCTCAATAAAATGTTCTGGAAATCCAAACTTCTCATAATTTATAAATTCTGTTTTTCTCTCCCAAGAAATCTTTCTGGAACCCCTATTTCCTTGCTCCAATCTGGACTGCTACCCTCTGGGTCTGCACAGCTGTAATCATGACCTTGTCCCTTCACTTTCATGCTGGAACTTTCTGTTGGTTTTCTCCCATTTCCCTATTTACTGTAACGTTATGTTCAACTTTCTTGGTTTAGTACCTTCTTTTGGTAATGTACATCCTCCAATGGCTTCCTTAGAAAGAATGTATATGAAATATAATTTTTTGAGCGTGCATGGCTAAAAAATGTCTTTATAATCTCTCACATTTGTAGCTTGGTATACATTTCTAATATTAGCAATTGTTTTCTCTCTGAATTTTGAAGGCCCTTGCTTTCTTGCTGTCTAGATTCCAGTGCCATTTTTGAGAGGTCCAAAGCCACTCTGATTTTGTACTTTTTATACATAACCTGTTTCTTTTTATTCTGAAAGATTTTAGGATCTTCTCTTTATTTCTGGTGTTCTTAAATTTCATACTAACAGTCTTGGTGTGAGTCTTTTCTATGTATTATGCTGGACCCAGAATGTAGTTTTCAATTTGTTCTCAGAAATTTTCTTGATTTATTTATTTGACAACTTTCTCCTCAGTGTGTCCCCTCTTCTCTGTTTTTGAAACTCCTATTCATAGAATGTTACAGTTCCTGGGTTGATTCTTTAATATTATTGAACTTTCTGAAAGAGTTCCTTTATCTTCTAATTATCTATCTAGAATAAGTTGTTCCTTATTCTCTAATTGCTCCTTTTTGATGACATGTTATCTGTTGTTTCACAGATGCAATATCTTCTTATTTCGCTGAAGATACTGATTTTAGGAGTTTTTTTAAATTGGTTTTTTTTTTAAGTTTCTTTGTTATTCATTGCACTTTCTCTATCTCCTTGAATTCCTACTTTCCCCACAGTTTGGATGATTTGATCTTTATTATTTTTCAATTCTGGGAGTTTTCCCCCAAAACATATTGATCCCTTGTGCTCAGTGTTCATATTTAATAGTGAGGTTGCAAAAAGTCCACAGAAAATTCTCTGTGTGGGGTGGGGCTTGTGACCGACAGGCTTCACAGGAGGGAAATTGTGTGACTTCTTCACTGGGACCTGCCAAGTGTCAATTATCTTTAGGTCTTTTCTCTAGGTCAGGCATGTCCAACATGTGCCCAGGATTTGAATGTGGCCTAATACAAATTCTTAAAACATTATGAGATTTTTTTGTGACATTTTTTTTTTATTTAAGTTCATCAGCTATCATTAGTGTTAGTATATTTTATGTGTGGCCCAAGACAATTCTTTCAGTGTGGCCCAGGGAAGCCAAAAGTTTGGACACTGCTGCTCTACATGCTTCAGTCTCCAGAGAAGGCTATGTTATCTCTTGCCCAGGATATCTCTTGCCTGGGGTATCAGGGAACTGGAGGTGGATGAAGATAAGAGAGCCCCGGAAAGGGAGTCTCAGTGCTCAGGATTCAGACTTCCCTGCTTTCAGTATGGAAACCCATTCTTACCTCCTCTGTACAATAGCCTCATACAGAAAGAATCCTCTCTAGTTCAGTGTGTTTTTATGTGGGGTTAGAAGTAGTGGTTGCCTCACTCCTGGCTGGAAGGCAGAGGAAAGCTAGGGATCTCATGGCTCCTTCTACAGATTTTCAAGCAAGCTGTTTTCAGTTCCCACTTCATTCCTGCTTTTGTGGTATTTGTACTTCCAATTCCTGAGGCTTTTCAGGATTCTGCAAGGCACTTTCACTAGCACACCTTGCTACCTTCTTCCCAATACACACAGCAGTTTTTTTCCTCTGATAAGTTATTTGCCATTCCTCTCCTCCTTGTCTTCATATATTATGGTTTAGGATTTCGGTTAACTCCTACTTTCTTCCAAGATATTTCTGTCTCTTGACATTTTCACCTTGGGATGAGCTTCTTAGAGAGGAAGGGAATGATACTTTACTCTCTATCTTAATCAAAAGTTTCCAATAAAATAAATTTACAAAATACAATAAATTCAGGGTATGTGCTCCTAGCAAAGCTATTTATAGTAACAGCTGTTTTCGATTTCAGAATTAGACACAAACGTTTCAGAGGTACACAAAATACAAAGGACTAGTTTGAGAGTATTAGAAGTAAAAAATAAAGTAAATGGAATCACTATAGAACTGCCTAAGTCCATGTTCATTATCAATGGTAAGTATGCCAATAATCACACTCTGAAAATATCTATTCACACACGCCAGAGGGTTTCCTAATTTAACCCTTAGATAGTTATGACCTTGGAATAACCCTTTCACTGTATTAATTGACTTCAAGTTTTTTTCTAAAATGTGTCAAAAAGCCACAAAAAATAAAAAGCTGGTTATTTTTACTATTTTATGCATTTAATAACAACATTTTGAACTGCTCTGTATATAAATGACATTATTTTTATTTAAAATATTTGTTACAAGGTCATAAATTTACAATTTCATTGAATGTAGCAAAAAATACTCAAAACATACTAAGTGGCATCAATTAGATTTACGTATAGATACATTAGAAATCTAATAGCATTGATGACATAAAAATTACAAAATGATATACAATATGACATACAAAACATCTCTTGTTGACTATGCAAGCCACAGGAAAACATATTTAAAAAACATGTAAATAGAGAAAAGTTTTTTTGAGCTCGAGGGGTAAACTTGAATGCCACAGTCAGTGGTTTGAAATATTCATTTGGATGTATCTGAATGTCTAAGCAAAAGGGTTAAAAGTCTTCATTAAAAAAGCAGGTATCTTTGGAAAGGCAACATACCAGGTCCTTAGCACCTTTGTGTAACCCAGCCTACCAGAACATTTCATTCCTTGACAACAGAGCTTTAAGACTATAAATTCTAACCCTTTACTGCCATCTAAGGGTTTACAATTTTAAAACCTAGCCAAGGAGACAAGACTAAATGTGGGAAAGGGTGAATGCAAACAAAAAGGATTATATTTTTTAGGATAGGTGAAGGCAATAAAATAATCTTGATAGGTCTATTGAGTTGATCCTACCCTTTCAAAAGGTAAGTCCTTTAAAGGGAAGAATCCATGAACATCTTGTCTTCTAAATAAAATGAATTCATGGCAATATTAGCATAGTAGGTTTTTTATATATAGAAGTCATTGAAACACAGTAAGAGATAAAACGTGTAGAAAAGCAGAAGGTAAGGTCTCGAAAGAAAGAAGCAAAACACATGAAAAATTCCCCATAGTAATGAAAGAAAGAATATTCTGTACTACATACTCACAATTAAGTTGATAACAGCCAAGATAAACAAGAGGATAATCACACAGATGGCTAAATTGCCCTTTCTCCCTCTCAAGCCTGTTTTATGGAGGCGATCTTCATCAATTGGAATATATCCAGCTTTAAAGTTACTATTGTGCTCTTTATTGACATTCCTTCTCTCAACAGCCTTCTCACGCATGGACTTCTTTACAGGACCATTGGAACTTTGCTAAAACGAAGTACAAGACATAAGAACAGCTACACCTTTTCTTTTTGATGCATTTATTTATTAAGTGCATATTCATAATCATGGAAAGATGAATTGGTTAGTGATGTATTTTCCAATATACTTCAAGACACATTTAGTTGCAGACTCTAAGTAAGGACATTACTGTGCTTGAAGGGGTAGTAGAGCAGAACTTGCAGTGTGACTATTTGATAAAATATTTCCATTTTCTGCTGTGAACAGTCCTACTTCAGTAAAGTGTAGAGTTAGCTCATTTGAAGAAAGAATTGACATATACATTCTACAGTGGGTAATCTCATTTTTGTTGAAAATTATTTCATTTTTTATATATATATACTTTTTTCATTTATATGAAAAGAATTTGGAAAGTCTGACACACTTTGTTTTTTAATCACTCCTATTGGCTAAAGCTAACAGTATTCTAGACAAGCAGTTTTCAAAGTATGAGCTAGGCAACCCTGGAGGGGTCCCCTGAACACTCTCAGAGGTTTGGGGGGGGGGGTGTGAAAACTATTTTTAAAATAACACTAAGATGTTATTTTCCTTTGTTATTCTTTTTCTCTAATGAATGTACAGTGGAATTTTCCAGAGGCTATATGACTATATATATGATGATACCATTGCTCTAATAGATAATGGAATGTGTGCTTGTATATTCCTATGTTTAAATTTTTCTATCTTAATTTCTAATATGGTAAATATCAATGGATATAACCCATACAAACAAAAGTTCTTTAAGATCTTCAGTAATTTTTAAGGGCATAAAGAGAAACTGAGACCAAAAAGTTTGAGAACTCTGACGTAGACTGTGGTTGAATGACATTTTAGGTAATAACCTGGCATATCATGAATACAAAAGGAATACTGTCAAATTTACATGATTTTTAGAACTCTGAGAAAATTCATTTATTAAATAAGTATTTATTAAGCAGTCCATGCTCAAGCACTAGTAATATAAAAACAGGAACACAAAAGAAATACAGGGCAGGATCCTAATCCTTTAGATATACAAATATGATTTGGGTACATGAACTAAATAGCAAGTCAGTAAAGGAGTCTGTGTGTTCAGGTGCCAAAATCAATAGTATAGACAATATATGCTGTGGAATTCAATTAGAGAAGAGACAGGATGACCTGGAGTTGTCAGGGAAACCAGAAGGAAGAGGTGGGTCAGATCTGGTAATTCAGGGAAAATAAAGTTGGAAAAGTTGGGCAGGTTGTTAAGATTCTTGGACAGCTGGGTACAAATTCTAGTCTTTGTATCTCTTTAATTGGGAGTCACTGTAGATTTTTTAGCATGAACAGTATTATGTGTTTCAGGATGCTAAATGTGGCATTTGTAGGAAAGCTAGAAAAAGGGGACTGATGTTGGATGTTATAGTAATGAAGGTTGGTGGTAATGAAGCCAAAACTACTTGTAGGTAGGATTAAAAAGGAGAGATTAAAAATATACTTTAAATGAAGTGTTAACAGAATTTGTAGCTAGGTAAAAAAAAGAATCTCATGTTTACTGAATGGTGACTAGTTAAATATGGGGAATGAAGGAGGAAAAAGATTCTACATATGGTGCATTTGAACTGAATAAGAAATAACCACATGCCTTGAAGTCAATGGGAAGGATGGGATTTTAGGTCAGTCAGGAAGAGAGACACATACAGATTTGGGAGTCCTCAGCCTCAAGGTAAGTTAAATCTATGAGACTGCATCAGTTTACTGTGAAAAAAAATAGTATAGAGGGAAGAGAAGAGCCAAGGATGTAGTTTTGAGAAACTTTATATGTGTAGTAACAGTGGAAAATGAGAAATAACAATGAATTGTAAGAAAATCAAGGATGCGTATGTACTGCTAAAATGATGCCAGCACATACACATCTATTTTTGAGTCCAGAAAGAGAAAAAAGGAAAGAGAGGAGACTGCAGCTAAAGAATTATTTATGTTCTGTCAAAGAGGAAAATTATGCCTTTTGTTCTTATTGTTAGTTCCTCTCCCCTCCCCTAATTAGAGAAAGATCCAAGAGAGGCAAAGACCAAAGATCTCAGAGTAGGGCAGGATAATATGGGAAACAAGATCCTTCGGAAGGCAGGAAAGAAAGTGATACAGAGTATAGGAGAAAAGAATAGTCTTAAAGGGTAGGCTCCCACTTCATTGAAATGGTTTACACCAAGAAGGGAAAACATTCTTCTTCCTAGGGTTGTTAAAGGCAAGTTCTTTGAGATCCTCAATAATCTCCAAGAAAGGCAGGAAAGGGCTACTGAAATCTCTTCATGGTGGCGATGGCAGCAGACTGGTTGAGGGCTTAGGAAAAAAGACAGGAATGATCATTGTGAGAAATGTGCAGATAAAAATTTTTTAATAATTACACAAAGCAGTACTGAAGGCTCTGTAGAAGATAATTCCATCTATTCAACAGATTTTGTCACAAAACAGGATGCTGAATACAGCTGTGTAGGCTGTGTATCTGCATGAGGTACATCTATAAGGGTTCATTGACACTGCAGATGTTGTAAAGGTGAATATGCATTTTGATAGTTTTTCCCCTGAAGGTAGTAAAATACCTTAAGGGAGATGAACTTTCTTCTACTTTTCACAGACATTTGTGACAGTGCTGATAGATGGGCAATTTTAAAGTCTTAGCCAGAGTTTGAATATAGGTCTATATAAAAGGGAGACAGCAAAATTTATCCCTCCTGGGATGCATTCTTTACTCTTCTCTGCCAATTCATGTATGTTATTACATTCATTTAATGCATTTGATATTTATTGAAGAGTTACTATATGCCAGATGCTCAGACTACTAAGATGAAAAAGATATAGCATCTACCCTTAATAAACTTACAGGCAAGTAGGATAGATAGATAGGGTCATTAACAATTGCAGTTCTACATGGCAAATGTGGTAGTGGAGCAATGCACATGACAGTGAAAGAAGGGTACCCAAGAGGAATGCAACTCTACTTAGTGAGCAGAAGCATCAATTAAGGTTTTTAAGAAAAGGTGACGTTTCAGTTGATTCTTAAAAGATAAACAGGAGTTAGTCAGGCAAAAGCACAGGTATATGAAATGTATACAGGCACATATAGGAAAGGGGCAAAAAATGAGATGAGAGATGTGGTTAGAGGTCAGTAAACGAATGAATGTAAGTACCATGTCAAGAATGACAGACCTCATTCTGAAGACATGGGGAACTACTGAAGATTAGGTTAGTGATACAATAGCAAAATTAAACCAAAAAGAGATGAAATGGAATAGATGGGTTTAGAGATAAAGGTAACACCAAGTTTCTCTAACAGTCCAAATGAGGGCTTGACTAAGCTTGGGCATTGGAGATGAAGAAAAGATTGGGGAACAGTGTTAACAGGTAGAACTGACAGGACTGGTGACGGAATGTATGTGAATGTGACATACAGTGATCTAAGATGAGTCCCAAATTACACTTGTTACATAATTTGTGGAATCTGGAGCAAAAAAGCGATGTGAGGTTCTTTGTTTAAATGTCAAGCCTGGGACATCACAGCATTAAACCAAATGCGGGTCCCTTCTGAGAACCCCTAAACTGGCCCAGCTCCCATGTGTCTGGCTAGGTTAACCAGGTGAATGAATGGATGCAGCCCTTTTAGTGGTAAATATGATGCAATCCAGTTTTGAACATTTTTGAGTTTGAGGTGCCTATAGAAAATTCAGTTAAGTTCAGAGCTGGAGACAGAAATGGAGACAGAAGTGGAGACTGAGGGAATGATCAGACTGCCTGGCTCAGGCGTATGTGTAAAGCAAGAACAGAACTTTGGCAGAACCTCAAGAACATCAATAGGTGGTACAGATTTAAAAAGAACTGTCTAAAACAGAAGCTGATAAATCAGGAGGGAAATCAAGAAAGTAAAAACAAAAACAAAAAATCTTAATTGCAACAACTCTAAGCTGTGTCTCCTTTCACTCATTCCTGCTTTATTTTAACTGTTACAACCTGTAGCTTGTCTATTGTCTTTAGCTGACTGTTCTGCATTTATTACATTTTGACTTTAATCTCCTTGAAGGCAGATTTGGTGTCTTCTATATTTTATGCTCCTCAGAATAACTCTTCCAGTCGAAGGCAGATTTCATATCTTCTATATTTTATGTCCCTCAGAATGACTCTTCTAGTTAGATATATATCTAATAGGTCTCTAAAAGCAGTTAGTTACCTTAAAAAAATCTTTCCAGAAAAAAAAAGATTTTCTGGAAACAATGTTGGCTACTTGACTAGTATTTATTTTTTTAAATGATAAAGAATGGGACTTTTACCAAAAACAAAACAAAAAAATCACATCATAGTTTTTAAAAAAGGGAAATAACAGATAAAGAAAAAAGTGACTATTAGAATTATATTTTTATTATAACAAATCACCTCAGTAACTATAGGTATGTATAGTTATGTCTATAACACACATTCATGTATATGTATGCATATGTATAGCTTGCTTTGGGGGAAAACAGCCTTTTAAACGACTCTTAAGTTACAAGTTTACAATGCAGTTCAGGAATTACTTGATAAAACATTTTTTTTTTAATGATTTTAAACCCACTGGACAGGAGACAGTTTTATACTGGTGACTAAGTCTCCAAAACCCAAAACGGTAGGAGAAATCTGGATGTCTGCATATCCATACCGGGAATGTCAGAAACAAGTGGCCGCAAGCTGACACCCAGGCAACAGCTGTTTCTTGGCTGTTGGGGGAAGGCGCCGGGGCTGAGGTTATTTTTACCCGCATCTTCGCTGGCCACGGAGCTCGGCACGTCCCGGCACAGGCTCCCGGCTGCCCCGTCCGCCTTCCGACCTCTCAGGACAGCAGCCCCTTCTTATCCCTTGTGAGGGACGGCCAGGCCAGGCCAGGCCGAGAGCCCAGGCTCGCTTCTCCTCCCCAGTCCCGGAGCCCCGGCCCGGGGTCTCACCCGGCCTTTGCCAGCATCCAGGGGCTGCAGACAGCTCCTCGCGCCCCGCCCCGCGGAGCCCAGTTCTCGCCTGCCCTCGCGCCCTGGCCCCCGGCTGGCCCCACCCGCAGGACCCCGGCGCCCCTTGCCCCTCCAGCCCGCGGCCGCGGGGGAGGGCTCACAGACCTGTTCGGCCGCTGCCGCTGCCGCCGCCGCCGCCGCCGCCATCTTCCCGCGGCCGCACCCCGAGCGCCTGCGCCTGCGCCTTGGCGGCAGGGGTGGGAGGGAGGATGCGCCGCTCACCGCCCCCAGCCCTGCTCCGGGGAGGGAGGCTCCGAGCCCGCGGGCTGCAGGCGGACTTTCCGCCGCCTCTGCAACCCAGCGCTGTGCCGCGCACAGGAATTCCATGCGACCTCGGGCCGCCTCCGGACTCTCCCGAAAGGGCGCCCTCAAAGTGCTGAGGACGCCCCCACCCCACCCCACCTCCCAGTCCCCTTCACGTTGGCTCAGTGCCATCCCTGGCCTGTGACGTTCTCCTTGTTTCACGGGCCCGGGTCTCCCTGGCTGGGGTCGAAAGAGGCGTTTTCGAGAGTACAGGAGGACGAAGACAGGGTTGGTGACAGTGTGGACAGAGGGTAACAAGTTGCCAATTAATCAGCTAAAATATTGAAAACCGAGAGTCCTCAAAGAAGACAGTCACTTCAGGAATGTTTCTTAACTTTGGAGGACCTATGAACTCCGATGCATTTTTTCTGTGGCATTTGGGGTGGGTTTTCCATTTGGTATTGGATATAGTGTTGTCCATGTGAATTTCCAATTTAAGATACTGAACACCAGGAAGCCACCCAAATGTGTAAGTAATTTGAGTACACATTCCTTGTTCCCTGTCCTCAGTATAATCCAGTAATGTAGTTTTAAAAATAAATAAATAAATGCAGTAAGGGCCGTAGCACCCAAGGTGAAGGAACTGTTCCTCAGCTGAAACCACTTCTATGATACTAAGCACCTGTGGACCTCAGGGCTGCTGAACTCAGCAGGAACCACCAAAGAAACCAGCTGTCGAAATCTTTCTTTTTTTAGGAACTAGGTCAGTTTTGCTTTTTAATGGCTGGAGCCATTATATCACTGCTTTGCCTACCTTACATCATAGGATTGCTGTGAAGTTCAAATAGACAATCTGTCACATAATAAATCCCTCATAAACATTTCCCTGCTCTACTCTGATTTTGGCTAATGTCAGTATCTAACTGTTCATCAACCTCTGTATTTTCTTTTCCAAATGCTAGAACCACTTGACACATCTCTAAGCTCACTCCTGCCTGAATCTCTAGGACAAACCTACATCTAAGGCAGGAAGACTGTAAGTCATAGCCCACAACTTTGGGAATCAGCAGTAAGTCTCTTGTCAATAGTCTGGCTCTGATTCCACTTCTTAATTTAGATAACCGGGGTTCTTTGACTAGTCTTCAGTTCCTGCCTCCAGTTCAGGATGGTAGTCTTTCCTATGTTTTGACTCTTTTTCATCTGCTTGGAAAGTCCTTGTTTTCACTGGTCAGCACACTCTTATTCATCCTCTAAGAATCCATTCAAATGTCACATTCACTCTAAAGCCTTCCCAGTTCCCACGGATAGTTTTAGGGGGTCTCTCCCTTAATTCTGTTCCTCATTGTTTTATAGTACTTCGTATTGCATTGTGGTTTGTCTTGTTTACCTGTCTGATGTCACACAAAAGATGGTGAGCTCTATCTGAAAGGTATATATCTTACTCATTGTTTTACCTCCAATGCCTTGCATAGGAATGAAACAATAAATGTCTTAGAAATTTGACTGATTTTACCAGTTTCTAAGACTAGAGCCCTGCCTCGATTTTTGCCAATTTCTCTCCCACTTAAGTAGTGAGCTACCTGATAACTCATTTTCCTGATGCAAACGTCCCTTTGGCTATCTGAAAAACCACCTTCTCTTGGATACCTCATTGCTGATCTCTACTTCTTTGACAAGACACTTCACTATTCTCCTTATTACCCCATTGCTATAGTCTTTAAAGAGATCCAATACACTCATATCACATCTTTAATGTGGTCATTTCCAAATGTTTTATCTTTAAGATTTTTTTTCTGAAATAATAATATTTAGAGTCTACTATGTACCTGGCAATGTCTTTTTAATTCTCCCAACAGTTTTATGAGATAGGTCATATTATCCCCCATTTTGCAAATGAAGAAATGAAGACTCATAGAGGTTAAAAGGCTAACCAGGTTTTTAACTAATAAAGAGCCAGGATTAAACCTAAATCTATCTGACTGAAGTCTTTGCTCTTTCTACTATATAAGTCTTTAGTTCTGCATTTCCTTTTGCCTGTTGCATATTTATTAGCATTTAGAAGTATAAACCAAATCTAGAGTACTAGTCAGATCAGGAAGACAGTTATCCTTTCATTCACTGTATAGTGAGTTGAAAGGTATGTCCAAGTCTTAATCCTTGAACCTGTGAATGTGGTGTTATTTAGAAATAGGGTCTTTGCAGATATAATTAAGGATCTCAAGATAAAGTCACCTTAGATTTAGAGTGGGCGCTAAAGCTAATGACTGGTGTCTTTAAAACAAAGGAGGACAAAGCACACACACAGAAGATGATATTAAAGGCAGAGATTGGAGTGGTATGTCTACAAGACAAGAATGTCAAGACTGTCACCAGAAGCTAGGAGAGAGGCATGAAACAGATTCTCCTTCAGGGCTTCCAGAAAGAACCATCCCTGTTAATTTCTGACTTCTAGCCTGCAGACCGTGAAAGAATAAATTTCTGTTATTTGAAGCCACCAGGTCTGTGGGTGATTTGTTACAGCAGCCCTTAAAAAACTGATTCGCAACTTCAAGCTCAAAACATTAAAAAACTGAACTCAAAATCTTTTCCCTAAATTTGCTCTTCATGAATTTCCTTAGTGAAAGAAATTCTAAAATATAAACCTGATCATGTCACTCCTCACCCAGAAGCTTAAAATCCTCCTATACCTTCCATGATAAAAATTACACTCCTTATAATAGGACATAAGGTGCTTTATATTCTGGTTCCTGTCTACTCTTTTTAGCATCATTTCCTCTCTCTTCCACAAATTCATTTTTAATCCAGCCATGTGCAATATTTGTAGTTCTTACCTACTAGCTGGAATGCATCAATTTCTTAAAATCTCTACCTTTTCATATGTTGATATTTATCTTTTTAATCTACCTATTTTCCTACTTGTCTGCTAAAACTCAGCTCAAATGACCTCTCTTCTGGGAAGCCTTTGTTAATCTTTCTCCCCATCACAAATTTCTGATTTCTGTGCTCTTCTCTATGATCTTCAAACATGTCACATTTGTCCCACTACACTGAAATTTATTTACTTGCCCATTTATCTTGTGTGTGAATTCATACCTGTCCAAATCCCACTCACCTTTAAGGACCATTATCAGCCCCAACTCCTCCTGTCAATTATAGCCAATCATTATCACTATTTTTTTTAACTGTTATTGCACCAATTTGCTATGATGCATATTTGATATTAATAACACATTGTCTTATGTTAGCTTACCTTTCATGCACATATAATTTGCTCCCAAGTAAACTGTAAGCTCATTAAAAAGTAGGGGCAATATGTTACAACTTCTGTGTTGCTCCAAATCGTGAACACATTAAGAACCAAGTATATAATATGTATTTAGTAACTTTGTTGGGTCAATATAGGATTAATTTTTTTCCATTAGGTAAAAACATATTACTAGTACCTAAGTGTTTCTGACATGTGTCTACTTTAATGCTCACCATGCATTACCTCAGAGAAAAACCTCATTAACTCTCTTCTCTGTGTCTCCTGTTATTCCTGGGTGTAGTTCTGGCCCCTCCAAAGTTAGCCTCTTGGACCTCCTATGTGATATAAAAAAGAGACCAGAGCATACTATTTATTTATTTACAGCCCTTGCTGCTTCTCCATGCCTACAAAATAAATACCATTTTCTTTAGCCTGATATACAAGACTCATTGTAGCTGAACCCAGGACTATCTTTTCAGTCTTTTCTCTGATTCTGTTATCACACTGGACTAGAATTCATCATTCCCTGCCCCTCCATGGAATTCCATGCCCCTCCATGGAATTCCATGCCTCTTTGCTAATCTATTCTGTTCCATTTCCTCTTCTCTTCCTGGTGAACTACTTTCCATATTTCCAGATCTGACTGTAAATGTCACTTTCTTCTACAACTTGCTTTAATCCTTTCTTTAGGGGCATGGAAGAGGAGGGAAGGGAAGGTCAGTGTTTCCATAGAATTTTATATTTAATGTAATTTGTCACATTGAACTATGGTAGTGTATCTCTCTCCTTAATAGATTGTGAGACATTAGGGAGCAAGGACTCAGTCTAATTTTGCCTTATCATTAAGGCAAATGTTTCTGTCACACTAGAAATTCAGTAAATGTTTACCAATATGTTGAAAATATCTGTTTCGACTTCCTTCATCCTAGAACTACCTTCATGCTATCCCATGTTCCCTTTCAGGGGTGCTTAAGGGTATCTTACAATGTAGATCATGCCCACTGTGCCTTTGCAATAGCTTAAATTGTCCTGAGCTTACTCCTTAAATTGACCATTTTCACAAAGCTAAATATTTGCCATCTAGTTAGCTAGTGGAGCCAAAAAGATTGAGGGCAAGAATATACAAGGGCAGGCTGATAAATTTTGTCTTCTTTTATGAACTAACTAAAAGGATGAAAACCTGAGTTAGATAAGAGAGGTATCTTGTGGTTCTCAAAAATTACAGTAAATTGTGTGTTTTCCCCCTTCTAATCTGTTTGCTACAAATGTTCTAAATACAGTGTATTTAGGTGCTAAGGTGATACAGTTGTAATATATTACAATCTTGTTTTTATAGTTTAGTTAATAAAGGGCATGAAATCATTTTACAGAAAAACTCTGAACTATTTCTCTAAGCAGGGAAAGCTAATTGATATTACACAGAAAACAGTATCTCTGCTTACGTCCAGAGGTGGAATCTGCCTTCAGCTCAGATCCCTAGCAATTCCAGTTGACCCTTGAACAACAAGGATTTGAACTGCATAGGTCCACTTACACACAGATTTTTAAAAATAAATATGTACAGTATTATAAATGAATTTTCTCTTATGATTTTCTTAACATTTTCTCTAGCTTTTTGTAAGAATACAGTATGTAATACATACATATAACATACAAAATATATGTTAATCGACTATGTTATCAGTAAGACTCTGGTTAACAGTAGGCTATTAGTAGTTAAGTTTTGTAGAGTCAAAAGTTATACTCGGATTTTCAACTGCACAGGAGGTATGCACCCCAACCCCCACATTATTCTTTCTCCAATGAGTGGGTTTTTAAAAAAATCTGTTCCTTTCCAGTGTGGCAGAGAACAAAAGGGACCAAAAAGAGCTGATAAAATAATACAGAATACTGAGTAAATGGATAAATCAGTGTTTTGCTACCTACAAGTAAAAAACAAAGTACCTTAGCAATACCACCAATAAATACATTTTAAAGGAAACATGCAAGTGGGTTGGCAAAGGCTAAAAGATTTCCTTCAAATAGTCCTATAGGCCCTGAACCAAAGGAGCAAGGACCTAACACGGATAGCTGTAGGACAATAGCATGGCACATTACACAAGAGGATCAGGGGGTATCTAAAAAAGCGTCCAGGCTAGAGCTGAACACATTATTCTTCAGCCACCCTGGCTGAGTGTTTGCAACTGTTCTTAGTGAGGAAGAACTATACTAGAAATTATGAGGAAGATCCTACTGTATAGCTTTGTAACTTATTGTATATACAAGGGCAGGCTGATAAATTTTGCCTCCACTGTAATATTTTTGTTGCATTAAACATATCTGAATATAACTGGTTGTGTGTAGACACATGGTATCTTCCCTCCATCATTCGTGACCTAGCACACACACTTACAGTGCACATCGAAATCGAAGAGTGTTTAGACCAAAAAACCGTTAACATCACCTTCCTAGCTGAGGTCTGTGTTTTGAAATTTTTTGGCTAAGGTGATCCCTCATAGCAGTATTCTATGGACTACCTTTTGTTCTCAGGGTCATAACAATGGATCCAAGTTCATCACCTGTAATGATCTTCTTTAAGAAGTCCTCACCTTCTTTTTCAAAAACATTCCAGGAGTTCCCGAGTAATGCAAACTCTTTCAGCTTTCATCAGACAACATGGTCAGTACCCACCAGGCACAAACTTTGTGGAATCCCATAATACTAATAATGTACCCCATTCTTTTCTTCGAATTTCCTAATTTACCAGAAATTTCTTTTTGTTTGATTCAATGATTTCCGTGGATCAGTTCTTCAATGCAATCTTGGTGAAGCTGATTATTTGTAGTCAAAGTCCTTCTTCCACTTCGAAGCTTGTCACTCAAATCTGCTTATCCCATTTCTCCATCTTTGAACCACCTTACCCAGCATCTTACTGTACTCATATCAACACACTGATCACCATTCATTTGTGAATATCAATTGGAGAAACTTTTTCCACTGTCAATAACTCAGTAACAGCACGCTCTTTGAATCAGACATCTGAACACTCTTCCATTTTGATGTGCACTGGGTAAAAAATGTAAGCATCTGTGCGTGCGAGGTCAAGAACGTGTCTACACAAAGCTGGCTATATCCAGATATGTCTAATGTAACAAAAAATATTACAATGGAGGCAAAATTTATCAACTCACTTTCGTATTTATGTTTGGTGTAACACAAAACTATATATGCAGCTCTCCCTTCACTGAGTGGATTCTGCTAATCTTTTGTTGGCTTCTTAAAAATCACAAATTAAAAATTGCTCCAATTGATGAATGTAGGTAAAATTTAGAGTGGACCATCTTCTGTGGACTGCTTTTTGTTATTGGGGTCTTCAGAAAGGCTATTCCATCTATATGGTTGAAGCATTACACTTCTCTAGAAAAAATGGCTTCTGACTGGGTGACAATTAGGATGCCATAGAACAACCAACTGCCTATTAAATTGGCTTTCTTCAAACTCAAAAAGATTATGACATCAGATACAAAGCAGCCAGTCATCTCCTTCCTTTTTTCCTTCCTCCCTCCCCTTTTCCTACCTCCTTCCTTTCTCCCTTCCTTCTTTCCTTCCTTCCTTCTTTCCCCCTTTGTGTTAACAATTCAGTTCAACAAACTTATACGGAGGCCTAGAACGTACCAGTTGCTGTGCTACAGATATAAAGCTAAATAAACTTCTTTTTCTTCAAGAAGCCCACATGCTTATATAGGAAACAGACAATAAATATAATGTCCTGTGATCATTGTAACAATATTAAAATGTCTGAAAGTTAAAGAGAGAAAACATAAAGAGAGTGATGAGCTCTGAGGGTTGGGAGAATTAGGAAGATTTTTGTCAGTTTGAGCTGGGTTTAAATTGATTAGAAGTGCAACCTTAGAGAAATGCCTTGTTTATTTTCTGGAGGCCAGGTATATTAGTTATTCCAGCAAGCCTGCAGAATAAATTGTACTCAAGAAAAATGCTCAACTTTTGGTGATCAGCTAATGCTCTCAGAATCAAGGCTTGACCTGAACTGAACTGGGAACCAAATATTGAAACAAAAGGCAAGGTTTACTGATTCTGAACCTTCACCTACATAGGTTTTAACCTATGTTAAAAAACAAAGACAAAAAGACAAAACAAAATAAAACAAAATAAAAAACTTAACATTAAAGAATGTCATGACGGCAAGAGATCATAGAATTCATTTAATCCATATGTTTCATTATACAGATGAAAACAAAAATGAGGCTCACAGTGATTAAAGACTTAGGTAAAGTCATGAGAACTAATATTGGTAGAGTGTGAGATAAAGTAATTTGTCCATGTTCCAAGTTAGTTGTTCATTCAATTTCTCCACCCAAAAGTATATCACAAAAAAAGTTCTGATTTTTAGCTTTGCTTTCCCAATAACTGCCTAGATGATAATATCCTAAAATAATCAAATTGGGACAAAATTAGAGTATTAAAATATTTTCCAAATAGAATTTTTTCTTATCTGATATTTTCTTATATAAAAATAAAAGTAGGGGGTTCAGTAAAATGGAGACCAGAGAGGGGAATCCCTAAAACCTCTCCTGGACAATGCAATTGAACAGTTGGGATCCAACACAGGACACCTTGAGTGGCACAGTCTCAGCTAAGAGATCCATGCATTGCAAGAAAACACCTGAAGGTCAGAGAAAGGGGGCAAGTGGGAGAAGAGGAAGGGAGCAGAGCAAAGACTTGTGACTTGCAGCTGCACATCACAACGCACCTGGGATTGAGCAACAGGATCCTGGGTGGAAGGGGGGCCAAGTGGCGACAAAGGTGGGGGTGAGAGAGGCTGAAACCCTGTGAGACCATGGGCAAGTTGGACCGAATAGCAAGCACATTAGGGCCCCAGATAAAGTGCTGTGCCCTGAGTGACTCAGAGGCTGAATAAAGCATCTGAACTGCCCTAGGCAGAAATAAGGCCCCCAGCTACAGCGTCATGACATGGTCGGCTCTGGGCAAGTTTGAAACTGATAGCAGATGCAGTGGAAATGCTGAAATGCTAAAACATGGTTCTGGGTGAAACATGGGCTCAGAAAGGCAGAGAAAGGCTGAGCTGGCAGTGAGCACTTGGCCCCAACCAAGATGAATGCAGCCCACTACAGACTTGCCCTGCATTGACCTCCCTGATCCCCAGCTTCCCTGATGAAGGAATTGGTGTTGTGGAGGAGTCAGCAACAAGGGGAGCTGCCACAGGAAGCAGAGTTTCCAGGGGCCACACCACCCCCCAAGTCCAGGTGGAGGCTGGAGACATGGTCTAGCTGCTTCACCTAGCTCTCTCCCAGAGCTTGCTCCCCAAGGACCACCTACTCTCTGCTCTACAGCAAGATACTACAGTCATACAAGCCAGGAAGAGAAAGAGAGACCACTCCATCTCTGTTACAGGAAAAGCCCTCATGCCCAGAAAAAGAAATACAGCAAACAATTAGAGTACCTTAAAATTCAAAGCTGCTCATAAAGAAAATGAAAAATCTCCAGAAGGGATCTTATAGATACAGAAATATAAGATCTAAGTGGCAGAGAATACAAGACTGCAGTTTTTTGTTTTGTTTTGTTTTTAATTCATTTTTATTGTTAGACTTATTGGGGTGACATCTGTTAGCAAGGATTACATAGGTTTCAGGCATACAATTCCAGAGTGCGTTGTCAACTTGTATAATAAGTTCACCACCTAATGCGACTTCTCTTTCCATCGCCTTATAGTTAGCTTCCCCCCCTCCTCTCCCACACCCTCCCCTTTCTCCCCTCCCTAACCCACTCATCCCCAAATAAACATTAAAGTATTGATTGTGTCCATGGGTTATTTGTTTGTTAATTGCTTTTTTCTTCTCTTTCAATTTTATATTCCACATATGAGTGAAGTCATACAGTTGTTTGTTTTATCTGTCTGGCTTATTTCACTAAGCATGATGATCTCCAGGTCCATCCATTTTGTTGCAAGTGGCAATATTTCATCTTTTCTTATAGCTGAGTAATATTCCGTTGTGTATATGTACCACAGCTTCTTTATCCAGTCATCTGTCGCAGAGCATTTTGACTGTGAACTGTGCTGCGATGAACATTGGGGTACATAAGTCTTTGCGGACAAAGGTTTTCAAGTTTTTTGGGTGGATCCCCAGAAGGGGGATTGCTGGGTCAAATGGTAGCTGCATTCTCAATATACTGAGGAACCTCCACACTGTCTTCCACAGTGGTCGTACCAGTTTGCACTCCCACCAGCAGTGTGAGAGAGTTCCTTTTTCCCCACATCCCCTCCAGCACTTGTTATTCCTTGTCTTGTTGATAACAGCCATTCTAACAGGTGTGAGGTGGTATCTCATTGTGGTTTTGATTTGCATTTCCCTGATAGCTCATAAGGTTGAGCATTTTTTCATATGTCTGCTGGCCATTTGTATTTCTTCGTGGGAGAAGTGTCTGTTTAGTTCTTCTGCCCACTTTTCAATTGGGTTGTTTGTTTATTTGTTGTTAAGTCTTATTAGTTCTTTATATATTTTAGATATTAGACCCTTATCTGATGTGTTATTCGCAAATATTTTCTTCCATTCAGTTGGCTGTCTCTTTGCCTTGTTGACAGTTTCTTTTGCTGTGCAGAAGCTTTTTGGTTTGATATAGTCCCATTCATTTATTTTTGCTTTTACTTCCCTTGCCTTTGAGGTCAGCTTCATGAAGTCTTCCTTGAGTCCTAGGTCTATAAGTTTAGTACCAATGTTTTCTTCTATACACTTTATTGTTGCAGGTCTTATATGATGGTCTTTAATCCATTTTGAGTTAATTTTTGTATATGGAGAGAGTTCACAGCTCAGGTTCATTCTTTTGCATAGGTTTTTCCAGTTTTCCCAGCACCACTTACTAAAAGGCTATCTTTCCCCCATTTTATGTTTTTTGCTCCTTTATCAAAAATTGTTTGTCCATAAATTTGTGGGTTTATTTCTGGGTTTTCAGTTCTGTTGCATTGGTCTATATTTCTGTTTTTCTGCCAATACCAAGCTGTTTTGACTATTGATGCTTTGTAATGTAAGTAGAAGTCATGAAGTGTAATGCCACCAGCCTTATTCTTTTTATGTAGTATTGCTTTGGCAATTCGAGGTCTTTTATGGTTCCATATAAATCTAATAATTCTTTTATCTATTTCATGAGAGTATGATTGTGGGATTTTAATGGGTATTGCATTAAATCTGGAGATTGCCTTGGACAGAATGTCCATTTTAACAATGTTAAGTCTTCCTATCCATGAACAGGGGATATTTTTCCACCTCTTAAAGTCTGTTCCAATTTCTTTCAAAAGTGTCTTATAGTTTTCCATGTATAAGTCTGTCACATTCTTTGTTAAGTTAATTCCCAGGTATTTCATTCTTTTTGTTGTGATAGCAAAGGGAATTGACTCCCTCATTTCTTTTTCTGAGGATTCATTGTTTGTATATAGGAATGCTGTTGATTTTTGTACATTGATTTTGTATCCTGCGACTTTACTATATTTGTTAATTGTTTCTAATGGTTTCCTGGTGGAATCTTTGGAATTTTTTTATATAAAGGATCATGTCATCTGCAAATAGTGACAATTTGACCTCTTCTTTCCCAATTTGGATATCTTTTATTCCTTTCTCTTGCCTGATTGCTGTGACTAGAACTTCCAGTACTATATTAAATAGCAGTGGTGACAGGGGGCATCCCTTTCTTGTTCCGGATTTCAGGTAAATAGGCTTCAGCTTTTCCCCATTCAGTATGATGTTAGCCAAGGGTTTGTCATATATGGCCTTTATTATGTTGAGATACTTTCCTTCTATACCGATTTTATTTAGTGTTTGGATCATAAATGGATGTTGCCCCTTGTCAAAAGCTTTTTCTGCATCAATTGAAATGACCATATGGTCTTTATCTTTGATTTTGTTTATGTAGTGTATCACATTGATTGATTTTCATATGTTGAACCATCCTTGTGCGCCCGGGATGAATCCCACTTGATCATGATGTATGATCTTTTTGATGCATTGTTGGATTCTGTTTGCTAATATTTTGTTTAGGATTTTTGCATCTGTGTTCATCAGAGATATTGGTCTATAGTTTTCTTTTTTTGTGTTGTCTTTGCCAGGCTTTGGTATTAGGGTAATGTTGGCTTCATAGAATGAGTTAGGAAGTATTGCTTCCTCTTCAATTTTTTGGAAGAGTCTGAGTAGCATAGGCATTAATTCTTCTTTGAATGCTTGGTAGAACTCATTGGTGAGACCATCTGGCCTGAGGATTTTGCCTTTAGGGAGATTATGGATAATCATTTCAATCTCGTTGCTATTGATTGGTCTATTTAGATTATCCAGTTCTTCTTGGTTCAGTCTTGGGAGGCCATAAGTTTCTAGAAACTTGTCCATTTCTTCTAGATTGTTAAATTTTGTGGCATAAAGTCCTTCATAATATTTTCTTATAATCCTTTGTATTTCTGTGGTATCAGTGGTAATTTCTCCCCTTTCATTTCTAATTTTGGATGTTTGTGTCCTTCCCTTTCATCCTTTGATTAGTCTAGCCAGGGGTTTGTCTATTTTGTTGACTTTCTCAAAGAACCAGCTCTTCGTTATATTAATTTTTTCTATTGTCCTTCTGTTCTCTAATTGGTTTAGCTCGGCTTTAATTGTTATTATTTCTTTCCTTCTACTAACTTTGGGTTTTGTCTGCTCTTCTTTTTCTAGTTCTTTAAGATGGGATGTTAAGATGTTTACTTGTGATTTTTCTTGTTTCTTAAGATAGGCCTGTAATGATATAAATTTCCCTCTTATTACTGCTTTCGCTGTGTCCCAATAATTCTGATATGTTGTATTTTCATTGTCATTAGTTTCTATATATTTTTTAATCTCTTCTTTTATTTGTTCTTTTATCTAATCCTTTTTTAATAAGCTGTTGTTTAATCTCCATTATATGTGTTTTTTTCTGCTTTCCTTTTACAGTTCATCTCCAATTTCAAAGCTTTGTGGTCCAAGAATACACTTGGTATAATTTTGATCTTCTTGAATTTGCCGAAGCTACTTTTGTGTCCCAGCATGTGGTCTATCTTTGAGAATGTTCCATGCGCACTAGAAAAGAAGGTGTAGTCTCTTTTGCTGGATGAAGTGTCCTGTAAATGTCAATTATATCCAATTGCTGTAATGTGTCATTTAGAGCTGATATTTCCTTATTTATTTTCTGTTTGGATGATCTGTCCATGGCTGTTAGTGGGGTGTTTAAGTCTCCCACTATGATTGTGTATTCATCAGTTTCTCCTTTCAAGTCTGTTAGTAGTTTCTTTGTATATTTTGGTGCATCCTGGTTGGGAGCATATATATTAATTAGTGTCAACTCTTCTTGTTGTTGCATTGTGCCTTTTATCATTATGTAATGTCCATCCTTGTCTTTTTACTATCTTTTATAACCTGAAGTTTATTTCATTAGATATCAGTATGGCAACTCCTGCTTTTCTCTGGTTACCATTTGCTTGAAGTATTGTTTCCCATCCTTTCACTCTGAGTCTGTGTTTATCTTATGGCTGAGGTGTGTTTCTTGGAGACAGTTATGTGAATGCGTTCTGTTTTTTAATCCAGTCTGCTACTCTCTGTCTTTTTATTGGTGAGTTCAGTCCATTAACATTTAGAGTGATGATTGATATGTGAGGATTTCCTGTGGCCATTACTTATTTCTTTCTTTGTTTTTATTTGTTTGTTTGTTTGTTTGTGTTTCTTTTTTGTTGCCCCAACTTTGTTCCATTTTTCCTGATGCTTTGTTTCAGGTTGAAGAGCCTCCTTCAGTATTTCTTGGAGTGCTGGCCTCGTGCTTGCAAATTCCCTCAGCTTCTGTGTGTCTGAGAAGGTCTTTATTTCACCTTCATATCTGAAAGATAATTTTGCTGGATAATTTATTCTTGGCTGGAAGTTTTTCTTTAAAATTTTTGAATATTGAATTTCACTCTCTCCTGGCTTGCAGAGTTTCTGCTGAGAAATCTGATGCCAGTCTGATGGGTTTTCCTCTATAAGTTATAGAGGAACCTCTATAACCTTTTTTCCCTGGCTGCCTTGAGAATTGTCTCTTTGTATTTAGTTTTGGACATCTTTAGTACCATGTGTCTTGGAGACAATCTGTTCAGGTCCAGGTATCTAGGGGACCTGTTTTCTTCTTGAACTTGGGGTTCCAGATCTTTCCATAGGTTTGGAAAGTTCTCATAAACTATTTGAGTACGCTCTCTGTAGAATGCTCTGCCCCCTCTTCTATTCCTATTATCCTGATGTTGTTTTGTCTCATGGAGTTGGATAGTTCTTGCAGAGTTCTTTCAATCTTTTTGGTTCTATATTCCCTCGCTTCTTCTTTCTGAGCTGTTTCCATCTTCTGATCTTCAATATCACTACTTCTTTCCTCCATCTGGTTGGTCCTGTTTCCTATGGCAGTTATTTCATTTCTCACTTCTTTTATCGTATTATTTATTTCTCGCATTTCCATCTCACTCTTCCTTATGTTTTGAATTTCTTTGTTAAATTGTTCTTTTTGTTCATGGAGTTCCTTTTTTATGTCATTCACATCCTTTTTTATGTTATTTACCTCAGCTATGGTGTTCTGCCAGTATGATTTCATTTCTATCAGAGCCTTTAGAATGGCTGCTTTAAATTCTCTGTCACTTAAATCAGACCCTTCTAGG
>PVJL010011663.1:0-41403 GCA_004026885.1 Lyroderma lyra
TTGGTTGAGTTAATGCGCACCTGACGAACATCTATTCAGGTCTTACTACGTCGTAGAGCAGACATTGTGCAAAGCACTTTTTAAACCCTGATTTAATCCATGCACTGAGGCTATAGAGCAATTATGGTTTTTAATATCCATTTTACAGATGAGGAAACTGAGGCACAGACCAGCTATACAGTAGGTAAAGTGGAAGAGCTGGGATTCGAGCCCAGAGAGCCTGACCTGAGAACGTCTCTCCTAGAGAGAGAACCAATTGCCAGGACCGATTAGCTCCCCGACGAGTTAGGCAAAGCCGTACCAGGCAGCACAGGTTCTCTGCAGCTGCACTGCCCACCAGCTTACTGGCCACATGTGACTAGTTAAGGTAAAATTAATTGAAATTAAATTCAGTTAAAATTTGGTTTCTCAGTCATACTGGTCACATTTACGCCGCCTAATAGCCCCACGTGGCTAGGGCAGAAATAGAACAATTTTATTCTTGCAGAAAGTCTATCGGGGGGCTGGCAGACGGAAACGCCATTTCCAAGCTTGACAAGGGAGTGGGACCTGACGTTTTTGGGGGGTCCCTGCCGTTACGCTGGCTGCCCTGCCGTCTGTTCTCACATCGGATGGGCAGCCGTGACCGTCCACGCCCCCGCCCCTCACCACCGTCTGCTCCGAGCGTCCGCAGTCACCCCCGGCAGGCAGGGGTCAATAGCTTATGTCTGACTGCTTCCCCTCCCCAAGTTCTGCTTGAACTTTTACAGCAGGAAATCTGGCTGCACTGCTGGCAGGGAACCCTGGCCAAGGTGGGGCCGAATGCAAACCTGGGGTGCTACCTCACAAGGCACTGCCTGCACCGCCAACAGCCCTGAGACACGCAGCACCTCAGCTAAGGAGCGTGAGCTTCTGATCTTCACCTGTAAAATGGAGTTAGAATGATGCTAACCACTGACCTCCTGTCAGCATCGCAGTCCTTGACGTCGTGTCTGGTGGCCATGAATTGGCAGCTGCTGGCGTCACTGTGATGATTCCATAACAGAGGACACATCGCTCTCCAGCCTGTCGGATCAACCTTACAGAAACCAAGAAGACAATACCCTGAGGCAACTCTCTAGACTATGTCCCCCTCGCTAGGTAATGTCTGGGATACCCTGGAATTGGTCTCGGAGACTTCATGGCACCCCTCTTTGCTCTAAACTACATCTCAGAGCAACATGGGTCAGTTTCAGTTTTGTCATCTTGTAAGGTGATTCCCTCTGCTTTATTCACCCCAGGAGTGACAGACCACAGGCCCCTCTCTAAGTCCTTCAAAACACAATGACAGTGGGGAGCTCCCTGGTGGTGTGGTGGCTGGGCTTTGGCGCTCTCAACGCCATGGCCTGGGTTCAGTTCCCAGCCAGGGTACTACCCCAAAACAAAACAAAACAGAACAAAACACAATGACAGTCAGGCTGTGGTATTGAACAGACTGAAGGAAGGGAATCATGAAGCAGAAAAAGAAAATTTAATCTTGGATAATAACTATTACTATTTGTAGTGTTCGTAAATTGTGTAATTCCAGAAGGGACTCACAGCTCTCTAATCTATCACCATGTTGCAAAGGACACACAACCGCCCTCACATGAGAATGATGTTGACGATGACCTTCTTACTCCAAACCTACAGCCAGAGCTGTCCCTTACGTCCTGATCTTGAGGGCAGTCAGTAGAAATCAAGATGACATGAAAGCTAGTGAAAGCCAAGGCAGAGAATACGCTGGCTGATTCCTTGACCCCACAAACCCACATACTTCATCTCGGAGTGAATGGACAGGCATTTCTCTGCTTACCTTCTGCCTTTTCTGCTGCTCTTGGATCTCCTGCTTTGTTCTGAGACGCAGAGCAATCAGGAGTCAGTGCAGTTCACGCTGTGCCCTCTGTTGCTGCCCAGGGCTCCTGAGTCCTTGGCGTCACTCAAACCACAGGCTGGCTCTCACGTTCTCGCCCATGCTCTGCAGCCTCAATGCCAGCACTGAGGCCCCTCTATATCCCTCAGAGACAGGACAAATGGGCCTTTGCGAGAACACTCGGTTCGGGAGCGGGAGCAGAGCAGCTCCTGCAAGGAAGAACATGCTTATGTGGCCTTGGAGGAAGCTTGAGCTACACCTTCAAGCGGCACGTGACAAATCACAGCCCCCCTTTCTTGGGTCTCAGTGTGCACCAGGCACTGCGCTTGCACCTTTGGAGGTATGATGCCATCTCATCCTTCAATCCGTTATAAAAGCAGGTGTATTATCCGCTTTTTGGAAGCTCAGAGGGCAGGTAAGAGGATCCAGGTGGCTCATGAGTACCAAGAGCGCCCCAGCTCGAGGCTGGCTGACTCCAGCCTGTGCGCTCCAGGTCCGCCCTTATATTGGCCTCGGGGCTCTGCCACGCGTGTCACTGACCACAGTGAAGTAGAGAGGGCAGTGCTTTACAGAGAGGAGACAGAAACTCGGAGTTTACATGCCACGCTCAATGGTACCTAAGTCTCCTGAGTGTTCCGGAACAAATTGTTTCCATTGTGTTGAGCAGAGGTGGCTGAGCTGAGATTCCAGCTAGGGCTTCTATAATACAAATTTCCTCCACGGGGCATTTGGAAAGAGCACAGGGGGTTAACCTGCTTCCATGGCCAGCTCTGTGCCTAGGCTTCTGCTGAGGTGTAACATTGACAGTCACAAAGGAATTGACATTCATTATCATCTCTCAAAGGGGCTCCGTTTAAGCAAACACCTTCCCCCCTTCCCCTAATAAGTCTTGTTGATCTGAGAGGGCTGCATCGCCCCGCAGGTACAAATGCCTTTTCTTTTGTTATTTGTATTGTGCCTAACTCATTATTGACGAAACTGCTGGCATTTTCAAAGGCTGCAACCACCCCTATCCCTCCCTGTCTTACATTACTTTTAAAGTTTAGGATCCTTGATTCTTCAAAATCGAAATAATCAGTGATGGGTAAAATCTTAACGTCCCAAGGAGGAGACAAGTGCCTCGGCTAGAGTACTATTAGAAACCTCTTTTCCTACGCCCTTCAAGACGTTGTCATGGTGATGAGAATGGACCTTGAAGGAGAAGGGCCCAGTGAAGCTTCCATCACACTTTGGATTATGAAATCTCTGTGCAAATCTCTTTCCATCAAACTCAGGTCGGGACTGCTTGATCTCGTCACGTGTAGGGTGTTTATACCAATAAACAAGAAATTCACTTTGAATGTTGCTGATCATTGTCTTTTTATTTTCCTGTATGACTCTCAAGGGGTCCCAAACATTAAAAGAGGAAACATGGATACTTGTAGTTAGGATTGCCTCTCCATCTAGATTGGAAAATGAGTGGCTTCCTTGAGCCAATAATCTCATTTTGGAATATCTCTCTTAGAGAAATAAAGCACCTAGGTTTATCCATTTATATAAAAATGTAGATGCCTAATATATAAATAGAGATGGATATAGATATTTATTTGTTTTTTTATTTTAATTTTTTTACGTGGGTAGCTCCCGGGCTGGGAATCGAACCCAGGCCGCAGCGTTGACAACACTGAAGCCTTAGCCACTACGCCACCAGGGAGCTCCCTATAGATATTTATTGTAACATTCTTGTACTGGAAAACAAAAGCAGAAACGAAGTCTACCGATAGAGAGCCGGTTGCTTACATTATGCCTCAATTATACCAAGTACTGCACAGCTGTGAACAAAAACGGAGTGAGTTAGCTCTGTCTGTCCTGGCCTGGAGGGGGATGTTCACGATCACCGTCAAATGCACACTCAAGCTTCGGAGTAGTACAGTGAGAAATATGATTTCAGTTTTGTAAAATTCTGTGTGTAAAACCTATTTGGGAGCCTTTACGTCTTCCCGTGTTGGAATGAGCATGGATACCACACAGAATGGTACCTACTCACCTATTAGCACTGGGCCGACTACCTGGAGGGCTGGGGAAGGACGACTGGAGGGAAAGGCACGCGTTTGACTTACTATCCTAAGTAGAGTTATGCACCGCAGAGTGAGGATTCGGTGCAACACAGACCGCATACCCGACCGTGGTCCCGTACGACTATAATGCAGCTGAAAAATTCCCATCACCGAGTGACCTCGGAGCTGTCATAACATCTTAGCACAGCACATTACTCACGTGCTCATGGCGACGCTGGTGTAAACAGACCTACTGCGCTACAATAGTTGGACATCTAATACATGACTGTGTTATTGGTTTGGGGATCAACTATACTACACTTTTTATCGTTACTTTAGAGTGTCCTCTTTCCACTCATAAATGAAAAGTTTGCTGCAAAAGCGTGCCGTGTTTCCCAGCAGCAGCCTCGCACATCTCGTGTTCACCAGGACTTTTGGTTGCATCGTTTTCTCTTGTGTTTGATGTCACCTCACGTTGCTTTATAAATTCAGTGTGGCCCGAGGGCACAGTGTTAATAAAGTCTACAGTGGTGGACAGTGATGTCCTAGGCCTTCACACTCACTCACTCCTCGAGCACGAACTCACCCAGTGCACCTTCCGGTCCTGCACGCTTCATTAATGGTTAGAGCCCTATGCAGGGGTGCCACCTGTTATCTTTCCTACCATGTTGTCACTGCACCTTTTCTATGCTGACATATGCTTAGATGCGTAAATGCTTGCTACTGTGCTGCACTTGCCTACAGTATTCAGTACAGTAATGTGCTGTACAGGCTTGCAGCCTACGAGCAATGGGCCACGCGATCGAGTCCAGGCGTGTGTAAGTGCACTCCATGATGTTCACACAGCAACGGTGCGTGTCTCCGAACGCACGCCCGGTGTTAATGATGCACGACTGTATATATCACACCTTCCAAAAACTCCGATAAAATAAAGTCAGTAATGAAGGGGAGGAGGAGTTACTTTAAGGCAAACTGTGCTGTCACTCCTGGCCAGCGTTACCCGGAAAGCTAGCACAGGACCTGCCGAGACTCAGCTGACCTTCAGAACCAGCATCTCACACGTATGACTGGAAATAACAGCAAACCCGAGAGAAGGGAGCGATGGGCTGCTGTCTGCTGACGTTCTCCTCCGCGAGACCAGGAGAATGAACGCTGCCCGATGAGCACCAAAGAGACAAATCTCTTATCCTTCTTAGAAAGCTTTATGTAACCGTGGGCGTGTTCCCCAAACTCAGCATTCCTGGAAAAAGAACACTGTTTAAGCACCTCGAGGGCAGAAGAAACGCCGGGGTACTCCGTCAAGCCCCTGGCAGTGTATCTCACAGATCTGTTCGTGCTCCCTCCCTCCCTCCCTCCCTCCCTTGTACCTTTCCTCCTTTTCTGCTTGTTGCTGTCTCTTTCCTATGTTCTTTCCTCCTTTATATTGTTTTAAAAAATCTCATTCATTCATTATTTCAGATTAAGATAGTGTTAATTTACTTAATTCTTTGGCTTGCAGGTAATAGAGGGAGCAATTTAGTCTTTGAATTACAGTCCACTGATTTATAGGGAGACATAAAGGCAGTCACAGAATATTCTCTAGCACATGACATTTAAAATCAAACATCCATCTGCCACACGTTAGAACTTTGATGCTTTCCTCAGGTTATGCTGAATGCAGCCTGCATCCTGGTTTTAGTTCCATCTCACATTTTGGGGCACTAAGTCACCTCTGTTGGGCAGTTTATTACAGACACTTTTCCTAAAAACTGTTAGTCACTCTTCAAATGAAAAGAAACCAGTATCTCTGTGGGTCCAATTAGCACATAGTAACCAGTTGATGTGAACTGTAATAATTATTATTATTCTACAATAATAATAGTCCTGATTGATTTTTGGATTTGCCCAGTTGTGAGAGCTTTTTGGGTCCTTCCTCCTCTCTTGAAGAGTTAGAATGTGGCCGGTAATTTTTTTCTCTTTGATCTGTAAGTTGGATACTACAGTCGCTTTCTAACTTTTGAAATCTCCACATCTAAGGTTCCTATATAGTCTTTGTCTTACAGAGTTAGCCTTTCTCCCTCGGGAATGTGTACATTTACATAAGAAACACATTTTTATGATTGGTGATGCTTGAAACCAGGTACGACACTTACGGGACTAAGGAATATCCTCAAGCACCAAGACAATCAACTAGAATATTCCCCACGTGCACGGGTAGGTGTCCCATATCCCAAGATACCAAGCACTGAAAAATAAGAACACAAACTTGCTGGAGGAGCCCTTGGTGGGCAAAGTCCTTGACTGGGAACCAAGGTCACGTTTCCCTGCTTGCTTCCTCCTTTCTCATAACCCACCGCTTGGAAGAGGATGAAGTTTGCTGTGCTGATGGGGAAGACAACGCTGAACTGGGAGACCATCGCAAAAATATTGCAGTGGGCTGTCCAGGGTATTTTAAATTAAGTTTTTTACTTTGGCAACAATTTTGGATTTATAGGGAAGTCTCAGACATAGTTACAAAGAGTTGCCATACCCCTCCCGTGTCCCTCCTTGGAGATTACGAGGGCACGTTTGTCAAAATCGAGAAAACGACATTGACATATGATGATTAATGAAGCTCCAGACTTTATCTGAATTTCAACAGTTTTTCCACGAATGTCCCCTCCTTCTTTCTGTCCCAGAATCCAATGTGGGGATCTACCGCTCATGGGCCCACAAGCTTTCTGTATCCTGCAACAATTTCCCAGTCCGTATTCTAGAAAGGATTCTAATCTACCCAGAATTTTATCAAAGTTTACTCCTTTGAACTGGGCTGGGGTTGTTGCATTATTGCCTTCTTTTGTAGTTTTGTTAGTGTGTGTGTTTGTTTTGTGGCTCTTATGAGGACAACACATTTCTTCCGCCTCTTGTGACTTGGCAAATAATGTTTCCGGTTTTGTCCGCTTCGTATGAATACTTTCACTGCAGGAGGTCACGGCCACTAAGAAGGGAATGTTTCTGGCTGTTGACATTTTCCTTCCGCTAGGCACACCCTTTTAGTTCTGGCTTAACTAATTTTACAACTAATCTAAACCTCCAATTCCAAAGTGTTCCAATAGTTTTACACCGCCATGGCAGATTTTGTGAAACAGTGTTTCCCCTCTCTCCGCCTTCAGTACTCTACAAATAGACAGTGATGTCCTCTAACAAGGGTCTTTAAACAGTCTGTTGGGTGCTACCCCGTAAGCTCCACACCCCAATCTGTTGTCTGAGCTCTAGCTGTTTAAGTGCCAAAGTCCTTGTTGGGGCCGAATGCCCACTATCAACCTTGCAGCTTGGTGCTCGTCGCCACCTCTCCACAAGTTCTGTTTTGAATTCTAACTTGAATGATTCTCTTGGAAAGCTTTCTGGTTCATCCTCTTTACATTGGGTAAGAGGACACATTTTGGAGGCAAAGAGATTTAAACTCAAATTTCAACTCTGGCTCCCACTCTAAGACCTCAGGCAAGGTACTTACCTTCTCTGAGCCCCACCAGTTCCCCGTCTGTAAAACACGGTGGGCGGGGCAGGGGACAGCTTCTCTCCTGCACTTGATTTTCAAAGCCTTTGATGTTTTGAGTGGTTCTCTTTGCAGCTACGTGCTATTACCCCCGCCCCTCCTCCTCCACCAGGAGTGAAATGATCTAAAAATAGGGATGAGCTGCTTTGGGTCCTCTTCCACCTTTATCACCCTCAAACACCTGGCATTTACTACCTGTGTTTTCTTGTAGGGGTTCTACGTCTCAGGTCTTATGTTTCAGTCTTTAGTTTGCTGTGTGCTTGTGGTGTAAGTGGTGGTCTAGTTTCTTTCTTTTTCTTTCTTTTTTTTTTTTTTTTGCATGTATCTGTCCAGTTTTACCAACACCATTTGTTGAGTAGACTGTCTAAACCCCGTTGTATATTCTTGCCCTTTTTTGGTCATAGGTTAATTGAGCATATAGGTGTTGGTTTATTTTTGGGCTCTCTATTCTGTTCCATAGGAAGAACTAACATCATTAAAATGTCCATACTACCCAAAGCAATCTATAGATTTCATTCAATCCCCATCAAAACACCAATGGCATTTTTCACAGAACTACGACAAGTAATTCTAAAATGTATATGGAGCAGGAGATTAGCCACAGCAATCTTGAGAAAAATGAAGTTGGAGATATCACACTACCTGATATAAAACTATACTATAAGACTATACTAATCAAAACAGCATGGTATTGGCATAAAAACAGACACATAGATCATGAAACAGACGGTAACGATATTTTATTGGGAGAAGTATTGTTACTTCCCAGAGAGCTCCAAAATTGGTCATCACCAGACACTGAAACACAACACGGTTTTTAATCTCAGATTTTCCCAGTTACTTTATCTAAAGAGGCAGAATCTGGGGTATGGAAAGAACAGGAGACCAGAAACAGGAATCTTAGGTTTAGCCCCAGTTCTGCCTTTGCACAGATCATTCCGCCCAGTGGGTCTCAGTTTCATCTTCCATAAAACAAGGTGTTTGCCAAGACACAGGTTTTACAAACTGGCATTTTTGTATTTATTCGACAGAAATTCACTATACACTTGTGGGAGTCAGTTCTCTGCTAGACAAGGCAGCCAAATTGCGAATAAAACATGCATAACTTTGTGTCCTCATGGCAGTTACATTGTATAGCATAACTATATTTTGCCTAAATGGTCCAAGTGATATGTCTGATTCCACACATTTTCCTCTCCTCTCTCCCCTCCTCCCACCCTCCCCACCTCTCTCCCCTTGCCCTTGTGTCCCAGACACTTGTGCAGTGAGGAAGCCCCTATTAACACATATACAGGGATGCTCACATGGCTTTAAATATAGTTAAATGTTTACTAGCTATTTGTTATTATTATCTCAGCATAAAATTGACAGAAAGATAATATTTGTAGCAAGAAAATAGAATCTCAGACACTATTAATAGAGTACCTCTCATACTAATCCTGCATCTCTGAGAGAGATGAAGAACCAGGATTGGAAAAGTGAATGAACTTATCCAAGGTTGCACAGGTGGCAAAAACAGAATTTTCTTGCAAAACTCCAATCCTCTTGGTTCTAAAGGCCCTTCCTACCACAGCATGGAATTCAATGACCATGACTAGGCCTGTTCTTCATCCTACGGGTGTATGATTTCTACGTCTTTGTTTGTAAGTTTAAATTTTCTTTAAGTCCCTAGGAATTTGCTGGAAGTGACATTTCAGATATCCAACTGGAAATGCAGCCACGGACCAAAGAAAAAGTGAGTGGTGTGAGTAAACAGGAAAAGTGAGCAGCATGTTACTCAGTAACTGCCAAAGAATAAATATTTAATATTCCCCAACTCAAATACGGCACGGAACGACAGGAATGCATGGTGTTCACGCACTTAGATGCAAACATGTATTCCAGAGACGCCGCCAACCTTTCCTCTGTCCCCACTCAAGGACGTTCTCCGTCGGTGGGTCCCCGTGCTGCTCGCAGGCAGGCAGCCAGCCAGTGGGGGCTGAGCAATGGGCATTTTATTGCCGTCTCCCCTCTGCCTGCTTGAACTTCACTGACCATCGTTGCTCAGGCTAAGCATGGGGAAGTGGGGTCAGAGGGACAGTCCTGAATCTGGAAGAAGGACGCTGGACTCCTAGACCGTGGTCTGTCTCTGACTCACCAGGTGACCTTGGCCCGGTTACCCCAGCCTGCCTTGAGTATAAAATGAATTGGGGTAGATGAGCTTTGACCGACTGTATCGAGTTATCTTATGTACCAAGTCTAATTAATAACGGCTACCCCAATAAGTCTAACAATAAAAATTAATTTAAAACAATAACGGCTACCCTGAGAGCTTGAGAAGGATTCCAAGTCAAATCCAGGTGAGGCAGAAGGGCACTCCCTTTGTTCGATCAAGCAGGTCTGTGTGCTGAGGGAAGACAGGAGCGAGCACAGATGTCTTAAAGGAGCGGTATAATGTGACAAATTGGGACAAGTTGGGCGGGGACTCTTGATGAGCCAAGGCAGAAGGTAGAAATTTGCTGCTGGTTCTTGGGGGGAAATCAGTAAACCAACTGATAAGACTGAACCCTTTTTCCATACTCCCATCATTTGCATTTGATTAGATTTACACATCTATTTCTCGTGCTAGAGAGTGAGCTCTTTGTGGACCAGAACCGTGCAGACCTCATTCTGGAGGCGCACTGGGAAACAAGAGCATAATATTTAGATTCTGGAGTTAGAAAGATCTGGGTTTGAATCTTAGCTCTGCCATTTATTAGCTGTGTGGCTAATGACCGCTATGCTCCAGTTTTCGTTTCCCCACTTGTAAGAGGGATAATAATACTAGCTAGCTCCTACATTTATGATAAACCTAAAAATGGTTCGTGCAAACAAATTGCTTAGCCTACTACCAGCCCTGTGCCAGGCAGTTGATAAACATTAGTTATTATTATCATAATTATTAGTTATTGTTGTTATTACTGCTGTTTGAATGCTCAATGTGTAGGACAGGGATGGCATGTGGTAGGAGCACAATAAATGCACAAGTATATACATAAACACATAAATCCACGAATGAACCGTGGAATGTAAGTTGGCAGTTTTGACGTTTCAGGTCAGTTTTAGGTTCAACCAAACACTTTCTTTGTAGGTCCAGTGAACTCATGTTCACTGCCCAACCAGTACTGGGACTGTGTTATAATAGCTTTCTTGCCCCATTTAGGATTGCTAGATTTCGGGGTGTGATTGGACAGAAGGGAATAGGAGATCTAGTTACATTTGCATTTCAGATAAACAAGATATCATTTTCTTAGTATATCTAAGCACTTATCTGGCATTCAAATTTCCCTGGGAACTGTACATTTTATCTGAGCCCCACTGGACTGTAACTTCTTGAAATTTGGTACAGTATTCCCCCCATTAGCCACATGGGATAGGTTCTAAGATGCCCGGGGGGTGCTTGAAACGACCAGTAGTATTGAACTCCGTATGTACTATGCTTTTTCTTTTACATATTAACCTAAAGTAAAGCTCAATTCATCAACTATTCATAGGAAGAGATTAAAAACAATAACCAATTATAAAAACAATTATAACAATATATGGTGATAAAAGTTATGTGAAAGTGGCATTGGTCAGTGAAATATGGGTTAGTTGAACACAAGCACTGTGGTACCGTGATAGTCAATCTGATAAGGGAGACAGCTTCTAAGTGACTGGGGGACAGAGAGTGGACACAGCGTAGAGATGCTAGACAAGGGGATGATTCACATCCCGGGTAGGACAGTATGGGACCAGTGAGATTTCATCACGTTGCAACTTAAAACTTAAGAATTGTTTATTTGTGGAATTTCTCATTTAGTATTTTCTAACCCAGGTTGACGCAGAAAGCAAAACCGCAAATGTGGGGAGCGGCCTCCTGTCCTGTAATTCAACTTATCTTTTTATCTGGATTTCAGGGATGAAAGTGACCTTCTGCTTGGGTGTCCTCGCTGTTTCCTCAGATGCCATCAGAGTCCTCTCACATATTGAGCCAGAAAGAACGTCAAACTTGTCACCAGATTACCTCCACAGCAGAAAAGAAGGGTTGTACGGTAGGCATGATTATCTCATCTCAAGCCTGTACACACACACACACACACACAAACACACACACATTCCTCTTATCAGTCTATAATAGCTCTGTTTTTAAAGTCTTAAATTGCTCACCAAGGAATAAATTGAATGCTCAAAAAAATTTTTTTTTTTATTTTTCAAGGCCCTTGGCTTTGCACCTGTGCCCAAGTTTGCTTAGCTCTGCAGAGCTCGCAGCGGAAGCCCCACGCGGGCTGGTGTGCATCACAGCTGAGTGACGGAAGCCTTGGGGGAGCTCCGGAAGAAGATGGAGCCGGGGGCGTTCCACCCAAGCCGCGTCTCCGGGTGGGAGGCAGGCGGTGCAGTGTTTCCCAAACCTGCTCCAGCGGAAGGCTCACCTGGATATTTAACAACAGCCTGCAGCGATTCTCAGCATTCCCCAACTTAGAGACACGTGGGCCTGGCCAGGAAGGTACGGGCTTTGCCATCAGAAACGGATCTGTGTCTTGACTCTATAGCTTAGTAGCTAGCTGTGAGGTCGTGGGCCATCATGTCACCGTTCTGAACCTCAGTGTGCAGTAAAATGGTTATTAGAACTTTCTCTGTTTTTTCTCCAAAAAGCAACCTCTGAAAGAAGCCCAGATCCCCTTTCGAGAGGTCTGCTCGCTCTAGGACAGTGGATTTCAAAACGTGGTGTTCCAACTAGCATTATCAGCATTACCTGGGAATTTGTTGGAAATGCCAACTCTCGCAGACCTGCTGATAAAAACTCTGAATGTGGGACAATTTGGGCTCTTTCTGATGCACTGAAGTCTGAGAATCCCCTGCTCTGGGATCTTCTGATTCAGCTGATTCTAATCCAAATGATCGTGTGCAAATTCTTACTATTTTCCACATCTTCGAGGGATCGATTGACTTAATTAAACTAAGTCAAGATTTTAAAATGAGGGAGTTCCCTGATGGTGTAGTGGCTTAAGGCTTCGGCTCTGGCTGTCAGCGCTGCGACCTGGGTTCGATTCCCAGTCAGGGAGCTACCCACATACCAAAAAAAAAAAAAAGAAAAAAAAAAAAAGATTTTAAAATGAAAGGACATCTTTCTGGTATCAGCATCTATTTAAATTCAAACCTTTTCACTGACAAGAACAGGGAAGTAGAATGTTTGAAGTAGACAGTCCAATAGGAAACAGTTATTGGAGTCATTTAATTCGATAGTCATTTATTCTGGTACCCTATGCCTCAAGGTGACCCAGGTGCTGTGCTGGGTGCTGGGCAACAGTGGTGAAAAAATGTGAATCACAGAGCAAAGACCCCTGGCCAAGCAGAGCAGAGAGATGGTTATTAAAAATCTACAGCCAAATGTAACCTTTCGACAAGACAAGAGCTGAGAAGGAGAGACACGAGGCATTAAGATTGACTGTAATAAAGTGTGAAATCCATTTAGGGAGGGATCTGCCTGTCATTTCCCTGAGGAAGCATCACCTTGAGTGAGCTCTGAAGGACGAACAGGAGATAGTGTGCAAAGGTCAGGGAAGGTCATTCCCTGTGGAGCTAACCTCTGCGGCAGAAGGGGCTGTGGTTGGAGCAGAGAGAGCAGGGTGTGAGATTCGAATTGACAAGTAAGCTGTGGCCAGATGTTACCCCAAAAGCCAAGTTGAGATGTGATGCATTTTCCTCAAGAGCAATGGGGAATCGGTGTTTTTAGTTGTTGTTCACAATTAAATTCCCATATTAAGTGCCTACTGTGTATAAACCCTGTGCCTTTATTCTAGGGTAGGGGTCCTCAACTTGGGGTGCTTTGGCCTCCTTGGGGACATTTGGTAGTATTTGGGGATATTTTTGGTTATCCCAAGTTGTGGGGTGGGGACCGAGAAAGAGGGGAGGACTTGAATTGACAACTAGTGGGGAGATCGGGATGCTGTTAAAAATCCTACAAGGCACAGGATGGTTCCTCAGATCAAACATAGGGTGGTGGAACTGACTCTGGGTGGTGAGCACACTACGCAACACACAGACGATGGATTATAGAATTATACACCTGATACCTATATACTTTACAAACCAATGTCACCCCAATACATTTATTAAAAAAATGAGTATCCAGCCCAAAGTATTACTGTGCCAAGGCTGAGAAACCTCTAACTCAGTGAAGAAAAGACATGTAGGTGTCCATAAAAAAAATTTTTTTCCTCCAAAGAAAATAACACTGTGCTATTAAAACAAAAACAAAACCAAACACAAAAAAACTTACTTGATCTCAGTGATTCTTTTCTGAAAGACAAACATACCTGGCTCAGAAAGAGAATTTGGTATTAGCAATGCATGCACGCACACACACGCACATGCATACACACACGCGCGCACACACGCACATGCGTACACACGCGCACGCACACATGCACACACATACACACGCATATGCACACGCACGCACACACACACACGCATACACACGCGCACATGTGTACACACGCGCATGCACACATGCACACGTGCGCACACACGCACACGCGTACACACGCGCACGCACACATGCTCACGCATACACACGCGCACGCACACACGCATACGCACACGCACGCGCATACACGCACATGCATACACACACGCACACACATACACATGTGCGCACACACACGTGCGCACACGCACACACACACACGTGCACGCGCACACACGCACATACATACACGCACACATATACACACGCGCACACATGCACACACACACGCACACGCACACACACACGTGCACACACACACGCACATGCATACACGCACACATATACACGCGCACGCACACATACACACGCGCGCACATGCGCGCACGCACTGGCTCAACATTGAAATCTACATTTCCCAGGTCTGTAGGTGATAGGCAGGTATTCAGCCTAGGTGTGAAAAGGTGTGTGCCTCTGCTCCTGCAGGCCATTTGTCCCTTGAAAATACATGCACACAAATACAAAAAAAGTTCTCTGATGTTTGCGAGAAACAAACAAAAAGCCTCTTAGGCGTTTCCCTGGTAGAAGAATCGCAGCTGATGGAAACGGAGTAGTAACTACTCGCTGGCAGGAAGAGAGGGGATGGATTTTGAACATAATTGCACGTTTCTTCTCTGCAAGGCGGTTTCCGGGCAGCCTGAAAGCCATCACCCGAGGGGAGACGACACCATCCGCACAGAAGGCATTTGCTGAGGCTCAAGGCCAGCTCCGTGGCTCTTCAGTTTGCGTCAGGAGGAGCCGGCCAAACGCACAGGGACCGCAGCGGTCTCCGTCTGCCATTCTGTTGTGTTTCAGCTCATTGGGCACCTTGCTTCCTGGATGGGTTCATCCTCCCTCCCCTCACATCGTTCGGTGGACTCACCCAGGCATAACGGCCTTTGACAGGTCAGCAGAGATCCCCGGGCCTCTTCCGAACCCAGGACTGGGCCCTCCACGCAGAAAACAGGAGATCAGAGCACTGGAAGGAAAGAGACACAGCAACTGCCACAGCAAGGGCTGCGGAAGCCCCCAGCCCCGAGCCTGGGGCACCTGGGTACATTGCTAAGCCTGCTGTTGTTACTGCTGAAGCTGTCACACTGTGGCTCTGACATTGGACCCATGATTCTTTCTGCCTTTTCTGTTTTGTAAATAGTTTTCTGGTGTTAGCCACACAATAAGGGAAATGAGTGTTTCAAGGCAGGAGAGCTCCTGCAATAATCTAGGAAGTCTTCTTGGAGGAGGGGAATTCATCCCCTCCTGAGATTAGGCGAAATTGGAGTCTCCTTTCCTGGCCCACCTTTGCCATCAAGGATCCAGGTGGAGGAGAGAGCCCTGAGTGTCCTCCGTTGCTTTACTGAGTCCTTTTCCCAAACTCGTTTTGGACCAATGACCCTCCCGCAGACTATTTCTGGGGTCAGGCACTTGATTGGATGTTGGGTGTTGTGCTGAGGGCCCTGCCATGCCTGTTTTACAGTGGAACACCTGTTTGTTCTTGTTTGTTTAGGGGCTTGAAGAAAGCACTCATGTCTCATCAGAAATACCAAAGCCAAGGGATAACTTTGCCCTATTCTACTTTCTAAATAGTCACCCGCTTGAAAATTCCTAATCTACACAGGGGTAAAGAGTGTGAGTTGTCTGTGTCTTCATTTCTTCAGCTCTAAAATGAGATGATACTTCCAAAAGGGGGCCTACTTCATGAAGTTATCATGAGCAGTACCCAGGAATGTGTACATAAGGCATGTAGAACCGTTCCAAGCACATGGTGGGGCTGGCGTGTATTACCTGTTGTTTTATTCACACGCAGAGACGTCAGGCAAAACCCAGATGGAGCACGTCCATCCTGGGGGCTGCCACAGCTTTCCCCACCACTGCCACTGATTCATGGGTAGCCTTAGACCGCGGCCATGCCCGTACTGTGTGCTCTGGCTCTGCCGCTCCCTCACCACCTTCCCACCGCCCCACGCCCCGGCCCCCTGCCACAACCCAGAGTTGTCTGGACCAGGGACAAACACAGCAGGGAATTCATGGTCTGGGCAGCTCTGTCTGAGAGGACCTGGCTAAAGAGGCACTTACTATTCAAGGCTTTAGAGGGACAGTGGTATAGTTCAGAAGCAAACATTTTATTTGTACACTCATTGTTCACATACATCCAAGTTCAACTTTCAAGCTATATTTCTGAGTTTCTGAGATCTTCTTTTCTTGGTCCTCTTACTTCTGAGGTAGGTTACAGCGTGGTGGAAGAGGAAGAGTTGGGGTTCTGGAGTCCACAAGACGTCTTTAAATCACATAAATGCTTTCGACGTGTCACTCCCAGGGGTGTCATGAGAATTAAGTTAGTAAAGTTATACAAACGGAAGCAGGTGGTAAACACTGAATAAATCCTGGATCCCTCCCACGCTTCTTACAGGGTTAGGGCACTTAGGTGGCAAGCAACAGAAAAACAATTCCAGCCTTCTTGAACATAGAGGCAAATGCACAGTATAGACACAGGGACAATCCCAGAACTCAAAGGAAGAGGTGCAACTGGGCTACCTGGGATTTGAATAATTGAAAAGCCAAAAAGAACATGAGTAACATTTGGTTGACATATGCTTATAATATATAAACAAAATTTATAAATAGCGGGAAGCCATTTACAAAGTTGTGTAATAAAAAGGCACTTGATTTTAAGAGGAAATCCCAATTGAAAATGATGGGTTAAGTACCAGCGCTTTACTCAGAATAACAACCTACGGATTAAGGTGCCTTGGGGACTGCTAATGAGACTTAAATAAAGTTCTGAAAAATGTCAGTACACATGTAATCATGAAGCAAAAACAGGCACATGTCCCAGTAGTAGTGTCTAATCTATCAGAATCTACAGATTTCCTTAAGTGCTGAAAGAATGATAATTAGAAAAATCTGGGAAGGGCTGTCTCCACCATGGCTGTTATTATTAAGATTGCCATTAAACCCGTGTTTCAGCAAATGCTATTTAAATAAATTTAAACGTCTTTTAAGAAATATGCAGAACTTCTCCTGGCGAGAAGTTCTCTAGATTCTTCCATCAGCTGCCATCAAGTTTGCCTGCTACCCAGCCCCATATCATGTGAAGAATATGTCAAATCCCTACTGCTCCAATTATATCTCTTCCATTTCTTAAAGCTAATATAGACTAACTAGAAGTATCTAAATCTCAATTCCAGATTTCTAAAAGTACCCCCAGTGAGTCTTTCTTGAATGAGGCATCCAATCCTAATACTAGTAGTCAAGATGGTGGGGTCATCTAGTCCAATATGACTGCCAATGAGCCAACCTGAATAAGATAGAGAGACAAATGGATCTGTAAGGCCATGCAGTGGGTTCTAGAATCATGCTACTGGATTTGATTTCCATTTTCATTATTTATATGTATGTGAAATTGGGAAAGCTACTTGTTTTACAAATCTCAATTTCCCCATACGCACAATGGAAATAATAGAGCTTGTGTCATAGGTTGTTGTGAGGACCAAATGAACTGATCTGTGTAAATATCTTAGCATTGTGTCTTACACACAACCATTAAGGGGTGGAAGGCAGACACAAGATGTTTATTACAACTACGTTACAGCACATTTTGATGACTGAATTTTAATTCCTTAAAAATGTGGCATTAAAATACCAAGACTATTAACGCCCTTAAAATACAGCATCTTTTGTGGGGCCTCTCATAGTTGTAGATCCCAGGGGTTAATTTAGAATTTCATGAAAGAAAACACTGTATTACTTTGCTTTTATTTTGAGTACATCAGTTCTAACATAAAAATTGCAAATTAAATGAGGTTATGAGTTCCAGAAGCAAGCTTAAACTTTGCTCAACGTATTAAATGCATCTCAGGTAGAATACATGCTTGTTATCAATTTCAACCCTTTTCCAATTCTATAAAGAGAATTTTAAATATAATTCATATTCATTCTTTGTCTTTAATGTAAATTTTTGGGTCTGAATATGAAGCAGACATTTCTGCTTTAGATGAATCTTGGATTTAGGATTTGACCGAGGCCTTTTGTTCTGCCATCATAAAAAATACCTTGCCTTATGAAACAAAAGAATCCATTCGCCCTGGGGCTGGAGTCACTCTTTTATACCACATTAGGCATTAAGGCAGGGGCTCTGATTCTTTCAAGTCAATTCTTTTCAGGCCACAGTATTTTTCTTCTACTCTTCAGGGAGACATAAGCCTTAGGGAGAACTAGGTTTATAAAAGCTTCCTCTGAAAGACTTATTCTTTTCTATGGGTACTTGGATGTAAAAGACATGACTGAAATCTGGTGATGTGTGTTTGTCAAAGATGTATCTATGCCTTGATAGATGGATAGCTACCTGGCTGACTGGGGGAGTGAATGGACAGATGACTGAATGGGAAGATGGGTAGGTGGATGGGTGGGTGAGTGTGTGGATGGAAGGGTGAATGGGTAGATAAGTGGCTGGGTGGGTAGCTGGCTGGGTAGATTAATGGATGGATGGATGGATGGATGATGGATGGATGGATGATGGATGGATAGATGGATGGATGGATGGATGATGGATGATGGATGGATGGATGGATGGATGATGGATGGACAGATGGATGGATGGGAAAATGGGTCGTATAATAGATATATACTTGTATATATTTTTTCTTGTCCAGAATGCAATGACAAGGTACTGTGACTATTAACATTTTTTTCTCCTCTTAGAAATGTGTCATTGTGAGTATTTTTGAGAAATGGAAAGAAATGGGGCCAAATTCCCTCTATCTCCATTATGGTAGGTTCAGAGATGGGCATTTGACTTCATCTTGGCTAATCAGACAGACTCTTGTAGCACTTGGAATTTGAATTAGTGCTGCCCGGTGTGGAGGGGTTTGGAGGAAATCGTTTGGCAGCAGAGGTGTCCTGTGGGTCCGCAGATGGACCTGCTCCTTCTGGGAGCTGTTCTGATTCCTGATGCCTGGCCCTCCAGAGGGTTTTGCTGTGGGTTTCTTTTCTTAGCCTCTTTCTGCAGCCTTCCTGGTCTCCTCAATTCTTGTTTGCTGAAGTCAGCAAGATTGCTTCTGTTGCAACCTAGAACTCTCACTGATAAAGACATTGAGAAGTAATTAAGTTCCAGCACAGTCTAAAGTCTTTACAGGCATTAATTTATTTTATAGTTTTGACGATGCTATGAGTAAGTACTTTCATTATTCCTGTTTCATGGAAGAGTAAACACGGAAAGCTTACATAATTTCCCAAGATCACATAGCTACTGAGATCAGAACTTGCAGTTGAATCCTGACTCAAGAGCATACTTAATTCTGCATTCTTAACTATTTTGCAATATTGCTTCTGCAAAGGTAATAGAATGAGGAAGGGTGGGAGGGAGGCAGAGACTGACTGACATGCCCATCAGAGCCTTTTGCTGTTTCTCCTGGCACACAGATTGTATCTCCTGGCCTCCTTGTCACCTGAATGTAGACATACGAGTGAGTTCTGGCCAATTAAATGTGAAGAGAAGTGATCTGCGTCATCTCTAAGCCAAGGTCTTTAAGATGTCAGTGTGCCCTCCTAAGTCTTCTTCTCCCAACCGCTGGAGGAGTGGAGAGGACCCTTAGAGCCTAGAGAATGGTGGAGCCACAAAAGGAAATGACGAATTAGAAGGCTTCCTGGGCGGGAACATCCTAATGGGATTATGATGTGAATGAGAAAGAACCTTAATTTCATTGGCACTAATTTAATTTTAGGGTTGTCAGGTAAAGCCTCTTGCCTACCCTAATATGGGTGTATCATCTTTCTAACCATCCTAATGTAATACTAGGTGGTGGATAGACGACAAAGCAGAGGAAACTTGAATTACAGTGTAGGGAGATCTCGGACCCGTTCACAGGCTTGTGTGTTTTTCTACCTGGAGGTGACATTCTGATTTCCTCGAGAATTCTCCTGGCACCCGCCTCACCCCACTGTCATTTCCATGAGAACTTCAGGAGGCCCCGATACGCCTGGTTTTCTCTCTCCCCGCGAATGTTCATTTCTTTTCCCCTGATCCCAAAGCAGATGGGATTCGAAGATTGAGTCATATTTTAAAATCTGCCTTCTGGAATTTGTCCAAAACCTTTGATTAGCCTGAACATGTGCTATTACCTTTCAAGCACTCTTTTGTTATAAGTCATACCTTGTGTTTTAGAAGTGAACACTTTTTCCTCTGTGCCCACAAATTTTGGTGCTAGGCAAGAATAAAATATGGTATTTCATGACATTGAGTTTGTTAAATTATACACTGATGAAACTTCATATTTTTCTTTCTAATTAGAGGGTAAGACTTGAGTAATAGCAAGTAAATTGCCGCAACACGTCTAAACGTATTATTTTATTTTGAATGACACCCTAGTAATAAAAGGGAATAGTTCTACAACAAATCTCTTATCTCAAAAGGTCAAAATATTATATGTTTTGAAAAGCTTTCCTACCTGTAAAGCATCTTCTGGGAAATATAATACCCTGCCTTATGGGGAATGTAATTAGCAGGGGATATAGATGCTTTCTATCAAACAATTATGAAGGATTACATAAAAGGGCTTTTTCTTTGCATTTGCTAAATTTTAGAAGAAGGATTTCATCAAATATATGTAAGACTAAAATGGATCACTGCCAGGGTTATCCATTTGCCCTTGAATTCTATCAAAAGGAAGATACTGTGTATAAAACAATCTTCGTATATTTTTCAATTTAGATCAGAGACTTAGAAGTAGGATTAGATGACCTCTCAAGGCCCCTACAATTATAACTACTATAGAAGTCACTTTTTTTTTTACTCTATGAAGAGAGCAGAAATGGTCAGCACCATTATTTTCTCAATTGAAATTGTGTGCATTTAAGAATTCTATCAGTGAGGTCACTACTGCACGGCCAATCACAATATCAAAAGACGTAAGATGTGAAAGCGATCTTAGGCAGTCATCTCGTCTCATACCTTTATTTTTTAGATGAGATCATTGAAGTCTGGAGAAAAAAAGTGATTCACTCGTGGTCATCTATCAAGTTATTGCCTGATGTAACTGAGAAAGCTGGGAGTGAGGTCCAACTGAATTCAGTAGCAGCTGGGGCCAGGGGCTCCCCCGGGGCATCAGGCATCTTCCTCTCCCAGGTGGGCTCTGCTCTCCTCTGTGCTGCTTTGTTCTCGGGCCGGTTCCTCTCCTGCAGTGCCAAGATGACCCCTGCAGGTCCTCCCATCTCAGTGGCTCCAGCCCAAAGAGAGCTTTCTTCTCCTGGTTCCAGTAAAAGTCATTTCTACACTTTGATTTTCTTAGTCTTGATCAAGGTGCCTATCAACAAAGCAGCGAGTCAGGTCACCTTCATCTAAACCATATGGGACTGTGGCTGGGCAGGGGAGGGGCCCAAAGGAGACTTCAGGCAACGTTGCCAGAAGAAGAGAAAATATGGAAACAATACTACACTGTCCTAATTATTATAGATTTATACTATGTCTTGATAACTAGACAGCATGTCGCTCTCCCAACCTTGTTTTTCTTTAAGTGACATAGCATACCCCGTCCTCTTTTGAAATCAGTTTTTAAAGCACTTAAAAAAAAAAAACTTACAGGAATTTAGATCAGAATAGTACTTAACTTAGAGGTAATGTTGGAGAAAATGGACTACTTTGTGATGTGGAATCTTCCCATCCATTAACATGGTAGCAACTCTTGTCACTGTAGTCCCTAGTAGCATAAAAATATTAGAAATAGAGACTTATAAAATTAATTCTTAATTATATGAAGCTGGTGTATAGATTTATTTTTGCATACTGATTTTAAATCCAACCACTAGACTCTCCTTTATTCTAATAATCTAAAGATTCTCCTGAGCTGTTTTAAGTTTGTATCATTTGTTAATGACAGTTTCCTATTTTCTTTTCTAACCCTTATACTGTGGGTTGCTTTCTCTTGTCTCACTGCGATCACTGAAACCTCCAGGGTAAGAGAAGAAATTAGAGTGAAGATCCTGGGGGTTTCCTTGATCTTACGAGGAATGTGCCACCATTTAGTATGGGACTTGCTCTAGGCTTTTGGTAGGAACCTTCACCAGGTTAACAATGTTCCTTCTATTCTAAGTCTCTATCCATTTTGTATTATTGTCCTTTAATGAAACTTTTTTTGGTGTTCCAGTCTCATTATAGATATTTAAAAAGTACTTCCTCTTCATTGTAAAATATTTCGGATAGAAGAACTAGGTAGGTTTGTGTCCTCGTTCAAACAACAGTGTTTAGTTTTTGAAAGAAGCTAAAATAGTGCATTATTTATATGTTAAGAACCCCCCCCATCAAAAAAAATCAGCATGATTCAATGAAAAAAACTGTTCTAGACTTAGAGTCAGGAGGTCAATGTTCTCATCCTAACTCATTGATGCAGACTTCTGTCACTGTCCTCTTTGCAGGTCGCCTATTTTCACTGCTGTGGCACCACCATTAGGGAGTATGTTTCAATGATTTGGAAGACTGAGTCTGATGACAATGGGGCTTCTACCTGTAGTGTTTTCTCTCCCTTGGCATGTGAAGGTGAGCTAAAGCCCCAACTGGAGCAAGGAGGAAGAAGCAGTCTCAAAGGAGAAGGGCTCCACGCAGTCTGGGAGGAAACGCAGTCCCCAGTATGTCAGACTCTCCATCGGAGGGGGTGACAGTCCCACGGGGCTCTGTTAAGCGTGCTGGGATCAATCCACTGTGGGCAAGAAAGAAGGGTCTCCTTGGGTGGTCTAAGGGAAACATTGCCACTTAGTATTAGCTCAGGTATGATTCTGAAAAAAACAAACAAACAAATAAAACAGCCTCAGCCCTTTCCTGAAGAGCAGAGACTGTGAATCTGCAGAAAAGATGCCTGAAGGAAGGGATTTAACACTTGTGCTCCCAGGGCAAGTTAGGAACGGGCAACAGGCGCTGCTTTTGCTGCCTCTTGCATGGCTGCTGATGCCACTAATCACATGTCGTGTCGTGTCTCTTCGTGTCTAAAGGTGAGCCCGTAGCTCCCGAGAGAGCAGAGGGGTTCATTCAATTACTCAGCGTTTCAGTGCGAAGGATTTCATTTCCTCCTCAGAGACACTGGTGGGTGAACACAGCTCATTTTTATTTGTATTTTTTTACACTCAAAAGCTTTCTTTTCTCCCACTTGAAAAGTACTGCCCATCCATCATCCACCCACCCATCCATGCACCGTCCGTCATCAAGACAGCATTTATTGTTGCATTATTATCATCACGAAAGGTAACATTGGTTGAGCTCTTACGAAATTCCACTGACTTTGCATGTACTTCCTCATTTATTCTTCATACAACTGAGATGTTTACTATTGTTATTCCACTAGGCCAGGCCAGACGTGCCATTTTAAACGAGGCAGAAGACAACGGTCCTGCCCGGTTTCACACGGTCAGCCTGAAGATGCAGATAAGGAGAGCGAGGCACAAGGAGGGAAAGCAAGTTTGTTGAGAGTCTCGGAGCTAACAGTGGGAAGATGCATGCTTCAAACTCAGATCTTTTGGATCCAAGAGCCCCTTCAGTGACAACCAGAGTCAGAGCATAGTGGCTCAAGAGACCCAAGTGCTAAACGTGCAGTTAATAAATACAGCCATTATTAAAAATTATAAAATTTTTTATCAAACACATTGTATTGAAAAGGTTGATACTCAAACGCATAGCTGTTAACTGCCTCACTACATTGTGCTTTATCCTTGGTCTTGAGGTTATTTCTGTCTGTGGAGTCTCTCTGGTGCAAGTGGCACAATAGTGGTTGTGGAGGAACATCACCTTGCAGCTCTGCCTTCGGCGACATCACGTTGGTAGTTTGAAATTGCCATGGTGGGCTATTTACTCCACAGAAACCAGCAAATGCTACAAATCAGGACTTTCTTCTCCTGGACAGCCAGTTGTTAAATGCTGACCAGCACACCCATGGCCCTTTCTCTTAACCCGGTGGCATATGATTTCTACATGATGCCATAGTATCATGCACTAGGCATGTGCTGGGAATGGAAGATATGAAGTTGAATCAGTTGCAGTAGACGTAAGGAAGAGAAAAATCTCACCTCCTAGAAATCAAAAGATGGTAGAGGCTGCTTAATTCCAGTTTGAAACATCACATCAAAGAAATTACCCAGGCACAATTTTATGTACAAGTGGGGTGAAATAAGATCTAAGGCAGCCAGGCGAAGTATAATCAAGTAGGTTTTAATATAATAATCTTCTTAGTCTCTCTTCACTGTTCTTGTAGAGAACACAAAAGGAATCAGTTGTGTAGTGAAGTGGACCCGTCTCAGGTACAGTACATCCTGAACTTCAATGAGGTCCATTAGTTGATCTGGATCTTCTGAACCATTTTTGGGGTGGTGGTGGGGGGATAGTTCCCTGGCTGGGAATCAAACCCAGGCCGCGGCGTTGAGAGCACCAAAGCCTAGCCACTGCACCACCAGGGAACCCCAACCATTTCTTAACTGGAACACTTTTGTTTAAAAACCCACTAAGTATTTCACCAGACAGAGGCTTTGTGTGGTCAGGAAAATGAATCCTCTAAGGCACAGTTAAAGGGCGCTGATACTGCTGTTGTTCCCACCAGACAGCTTTCTAGGAGGACTTCACACCAGCTCGGAGAAACTGGTTAGCTAACGTCCTTCTCAGTGACCCTAGGAAATGGATGCACAGGGAGGTGGCCAGCAAGAGAGCAGGTAAGAGTTTGACAATCCGGACACGTGGATTTAGGCCCCAAACGACCATTTACTAGCAAATCCTTTCCACCTTTTGCACTTCAATAGCTTTGTTTATAAAAGAAGGGGATTAGACCATCTGCATTTTTTCAAGTTCAGACTGCAGAAGCATCACCAATTGAGTTAATTAATGTACGGTTCTCAGATCCCTCCTGCAGATCAATAGCTCGTTAGAGCCAGGTCACGCCCGGCAATTTGCATTTAAGACAGCCCCCGAGCCAGCGTTCATCCCAGTGCTCTGTCACACAGCCACATCGCCAGACCTGGCAATCTCTATCCCAGCCTGAACCTACTACGGTCTTCCGGATTAAAGCGGCACCGCATATTTTTAACGCTAGTGAACAGTTTTTGTTTGTTTTTTGTAAATAGCATTCCTAAATGACACTTGAAATGTGCATTTGAAAAGGGGATCCTTTGCCTTGTATTTCCTGTTGATTTACTTCTATTATATTTGCGTCTTACCTGTTACTTCCCTACTTTAATTCATCCATATTTTTTCACCATTTTTATGTCAGATAAACTTCGGTGTGTATGTTCATGTTATCTGGGTAACAGAAAATTTTAATTGCTAGTTTTAGTAGCGAAGAAGGATTCCAATAATGGATTTCCTGAAAGAGAAAATATTATTAAGCTATCCCCATGTGTTTGCTGAAGACGGTCCTGACAGCAATTGGAAAGCGACCCAAATCTGAATTATTGTACTATTGAATTCAAGTCAGTATTGGAGAGAGCGGGACCATTACACCAGCAATCACATACTCCTTGTCCAACTGAGGTTTATTCTATGATAAGAAATAAGATTTGAAAAGCAAACAAGTAGGTGGCATTATAAGAGGATATAGTTTCCCCCATCTTAGACATGACTAGTTTCTACAGCCATGCTGGAGACACCTACCCCCATCTTTCTCCTAACTGGGTAGTGTTGTGAACTTCTGTGATTTTTTTCTGCCTGCCATTAATTCACCCTTCTGATAAGGGCACCCTAGTTTTTCTTGGGCAACACAGCTTGCTTTAATCTTAGATCACGTGCTTGGTGGTGAGGAATATATGTGTTTGAGGGGCGAAAGGACATTCCTTGTAGCACAATGATTGGTTCAGGGATGAGTATGAGCTAATGTGGACCAGTAAGAATTAAGCTTCCGACTTTCCTTGACTAGCTGGAGAAGAGAACTTTTGTTTGTTCGTGTGTTTGTTTGTTGTTATATTTATTGGTGCGACATAGGCCAGCAAAAATGACATGGGTTCTAGGTGTAAAACTCTGCATCATCTGCATGTTGTGTCATGTGTTCATCACCCAGACTCGTTTCTCTTTCCATCACCATGTATTTTAGTTCCAATCCCTTCTCCCCCACCCCGCTGCCCCCTTGCCCTCAGGTAACCACTAAACTATTGACCGTGTCCATGAGTTTTTGTTTCTTTGTTGCTTTCAGTTTTATGTTCCGCATATGGGTGGAAGCATGTAGTTCTTTTTTATTTCTCTCTGGCTTATATCCCTTGGCATGATGATCTCAAGGTCCATCCATGTTGTCATAAATGGCCCTCTTTCATGAAAAAGAGTTCTTTTTCATTTTGCTAGTAGATGTGAAGGTCAGTGGAATGTGGGACTAGGGTTGCCGACCACAATTTTGTCACTACACAGAATCTAAAAATGGAGGCAACCTGTGGAGAATAGCCAAAAGAAGGCAAGGAAGAGAATGACTGGCCAAGACTTCAAGCTGCGTTTGAAGCTGTCAGATCTACCTCCTGGACACATTCCCAAGAGCTGGTAATTCTTTTTCCTTAAACCAGCTTTCTTTAGTGACTTGAAACCAAACAAATCCTAACTGATTCACTGAACAACTTTGTAAAAATCATGTAAATTCTCTAAGTTGTAAGGCTTTAGTTTTAGTTTTTAAAAACATATGCAAAATAAATTGAAAATAAATGTCAATAAATTAAAAAAACAACTTTAATTCTCTTAAGCTGCTTTAGAGTCATCAGAACATGTAAGAATATATAAGAAAAGGATATATGAGAAACTGCTAATCATGTTTCTTTTACAGAATCGACAATTATAACTGGGAGGGAGACAGTTTTCACAATATACCCTTTTGTACTATTATTTTTATTATTTATACATATTATCTATTAAAAAATCCCAATGTATAATTCTTCAAAGACAATTTCTTCGATAAACGAAAGCATGTTTATTATCTCTATAGCAGAACTATCTTCTGAATTTAATATTTGATAGCGCTATGACAAACGAATAGATGCTAACGTATATCTTTCCATTTGTTCAGATTCTTTTTCTCCCAAAATGTGCAAAAACAATGATAATGACACAAACATTTTAATTAATCATCAGATATCTTCAAAATATACCATGTACTTTATTCTACTGGAAATGCTTTCTGAATTGTGTAGACAATGTCTCTTCCCTCATTTTCAGAGAATTAATTTAAATTATCAAGTTGCCATCTATGCAATTCCTTTGATCCTCAGCTCACCCATATTGAAGATGAGGCATCTCAAAGTAAACGCATCATTCAAATTGAGGACTTCGGGGTGTCTTCTGTAATTCTATTTCATTGCCTCTTCTAGCCTCAGGGGCCGGATATGTCATCGCATTTTACTTCCCATTGTCCCAACAACTTATATTTCATTTTTTTGGCCATTAGAGCTTTTTGAAAAGACTTAAGTGAACCTTCGGCTCAGGGGAACAGAAAGACAATGCCTATATAGAAATGAGATCTATAAAGATGAATACTAATTGGGTACAATTAGATCCTCCTGCATTCTTTTTTTATCTTCATGGAGTTCCGCAACATGGATTTCTGGTCAAGAAGGCAGAGTAAGTAAACCCTGTGCTCACCTCTTCTTGGGATCACATCACAATTACAACTCAACTACCCAACAACCATCACTGAGAATCGCCTGGAATCTAGCTGAATAGAAGACCCACAACTAAAGATATACAGAGGCTTGAAAAAGCACTTGGAGAATAAAAGGGGGGAGTAAATATGACATATGAGGGCTGTCCGGAAAAAATCCAGCCACAAATGCCTCTATTTGTCATATTGCACAACTGAATACTTTTCGGACAGCCCTTGTATTTTGAACAAAATGATGCAGGAAGAAAAACACCTGTGCATTTTTGCTTGTGCTTGCTTTTCTGCCATCAGGAAACTGTGTCTAGGATAGCCGGCTGGACGATGACCAACATATGGAGCAGAGCAGAGCCTCTGGCTCCTTTCTTTCAACGAAGGCTGCCAGGAAGCAGCTCACAGCCAGCCCAACCTAGACACGTCAACAGGAGTGTGTCCAACCCAGGTCCTCAGGCCCAGCCCCGTCAACTGCACCCCGTAGCCTCAGAGGCTAGATCAATGCGTATTACTGCAGGCTGCTGAGTTTCCCTTCGGGATTTCCTCTCTCCATAGATTGTTTGAGGAGTAACTGACCCCAGGGAAATCTTGAAATATTCTACTACCCTCAAGGAAGTTACGTTGCTGAGTCAGTTTTGCCTAGAGAGCGCCACTGTAGTGACTGATAGCTGATGCAGTGTGTAAGACCGCAGCGCAACAAAGAAAACTTGTGGAAGTCAGTGTCTTCTCCTTACGTTTTGCTCCAAATAAAAGCAGAAGCAATAGGCACATGATGAATGCTTTTTAGGCAAAAAAAATCTCATCAGCAATCTAGCTTTTTTGACAGTAGTGCAATATTTCATGCTTATCCCTGGGGGAACTGTAACCTATTACTTGTCAACTAAAATCACCAACTAATTTTGCACAGGAATAGCCAGAAGCTAATTTAAACACTGTTTGGAAACTAACAGGTAAAAGACATGGGTCGATTATAATTCAGGTGGTTTTTTTTTTCTCTCTTTCTTTTTTATTGCTCTTTAAGGAACTTCAAAGTTATTATTCAAAAAGCCTTAACACTCAGACAAGGAGGAATTAAAGTTACAAAACTAAGAATGTCTTTGAATGTTTTGCAGTCCAAGCTTTTTAGACCCTTCATATATGGGTAGGGATGAGCCAATGTTAATTTCAAATAAAAATTATTTCATTTGTTCCTAATTGTAATGATACGCGACGGCTGTCCAGAAAAAATCCAGCTGTACAGGCCTCTATTTTTCATGGCATGGCTGGATACTTTCCAGACAGCTCTTGTACATGTTCAATATAGAAAATAGAGAAAATAGGGTTAAAAGACAGCGAGTAAAAATATCTTCGCCATTAAAATGCAATCACTGTCCATATGTTGGTATTTTAAATGCATTTTTATCTTATTTTAGTAATAGCAGCACACCGTCGGGTACCGTGCTGGAATTTGTATTTTCATTTCTTCCTTTAGTTGTCACAACCCAGTGAGTTGGCATTATCTCCATTTTGTAGGTAAGGAAACTGAGCGTATAATATCAGTGATATTGCTGCCCTACAATCCTCGGCCTGCTTGTAGAGAAATTCAGCACTCCTCTTCACCAGTCTCCCAGGTATTTTTCCTTTATTTATCCATTTATTATGGAAAATTGGAGATTTCGAAAAAGTCAAGTCGAAAGCATTTTGACTCTCTATGTACCTCACCCAGCTTCAACAACGATCAATTCCACCTGCCTTGCGTGAGCTCCACCCACGTTTTGCTCCAGTTTTGCCTGGGGACTTCTCTGTGTGTACATCACTTGAGGATAACTCACCCTGCAGATCCTCAAGGGTAAACCTGAAACAGTCTTGGACTTTCAAAGAGGCAAGGTTGCTCTGTTTATTGTGCCTGAGAAAGAAAATGTGGCTGGTGCCTATTCTAGTGGGTGGGACCCCTGATTTCAGTGAAGCACAAGGTCAACAGAAGGCACTGAGCTCCAGGAGTTAAATGTGTAGACACTGCCACAAAATGTTCGTATCTACCCTCAAAAACAGGAAGAAACAGAATGCTGTATAGTTTGCAAAGCACTGTCACATGTTTCCTAATAGGTGATGGAATGTCCCTATGTGAGAATACTGCTCTGCTCTGGTTATGGTTTCTCTGGCTCCCGGAGAAAGCCTTTTAGATGCCAAACTGGGCTGTCCTCCCTTCAGGGCTTCCCACCTGGGGTCCCAGGCCCCTCCTCCCGAGGTGGGCTGGCATGCCTGGTTGTACCACCATCATGCACCCGGAAAATATATTAGTTAGTATTCATGAGAGCTTCTACCAGTGGCGTCTGTCAGGGCATATGGAGACCCCAGCCTCTGTGCTCAGCAAGTTTGCACCGATGTGTCTGAGTCTATTTACTCACAATTTGCCCATGTTTTGACACTTCCCCTAGCTGATTGTGCCTTGTGAATGAATGCCGCACGACACATTCGTGATTGGGAGTGATATCCCAATGAGCCAAAGGCTGGCTTCCCCTGTTGCCGTGGACCATCCTGTCACGTTTTCTCACAGAATAAATGTTGTATGCAAGGCAAAATAAAAAAATGGCAGCCCGAATGTCTCCGATTTCTGTCTCTGTCGCCCAGTCTCAAATGAGAAAGGAAAGCAGAAATGCCGTAGGGCTGCGGCAGTTACTTGTGCGTGACAACATTTTCACCGCTGTCTTGTGAGGCAAGAATAAAAACATTATTATCCTACTGCTTTTTACATTTAAAAAGTAAAACCTGTTTTCTATCAATACCACACAGAAAGTATAGAAAGTGTGAAGTCTGAAAAGCAAAACTACCTCTCCCTTCCCATTCCCCAGCCCTATTTTAACTTTATTCCTTAAAAATCCATTGCTGTTTGTTGTGCACATTTCTAGGTATTTTACAATGCCTTTATACATGTGTGTGTTTATAAATGTAGATATAAATTATACAATGTAAAAGCAACACGTTTGAGCACACTACTTACATATGTATGTTGGGGTTTTTTTGCACACTGCATTAAATCTAAGATGCCATTGATTACGTCAGCTGCCATTGTTTTACATATAGCACCAAGACTGCTGCCTGGCCTGCAGCGATGGTAAGACACCACAAATTATAAGACTCACCTTGTAATGCAAAAATGTGAAAAATACACATCTTGAAATCAAGAAAATACGGCATTGTTTTGCATCTTTTTTTGCATTTAACTGTACAGCACAGATGTTTTAACTTCAGTGCAAATTGGATCCACCTCTTTCTAAACTGCTGCATGCTATACCATCGTTAGCTGTCCCTAAACTGCTGCATGCTATACCATTGTTGGCTGTCCCTAAACTGCTGCATGCTGTAACATTGTGGGCTGTCCCTAAACTGCTGCATGCTGTAACATTGTGGGCTGTCCCAGAGTTTATTCAGTCATTCTCATATTATTGAACATTTAGAGTGCTTTTACATTTACTATCAAAATGACAATGGCAGATATAGAACTTGACACACTTACAAGCATACTATTATGAAAATTTTGTGAAACATATTTCTAGAAGTACAACTGTTAGGTCAAAGGTTATGAGCCATTGAAATGTTTATCGGTACTGAGAAAACAGGACCTGGTGTTTCCAATGCACGTTTTCTGGATGGGAATACTGTGGTTCTGAGGATGCAAGTGTCTTGCTCAGGGTCATGTGGTTGGTGAAGGGAAGAGCAGGTTGTCAATCATTTTCTGACTAGGGTAGCACTCTCTCTCTCCTGTGTCATTTCCACTACAGGTTTATCTTTGATAGAACATGCAATGATGAGTAGGTTTAACAAGCAGGCATTTAAGCGCTTGGGCATAGGCATTCATTTTATTTTCAGGGCTCCGAACATGATATTTGTGGAAACAGCTGTGCACTTGGTGAGCATTTAATAATCTGTGATGGCAAAGATACCTAATTGATTTGTACACACATCTGAGCAAGCAGATCAGGGCTGACTGGTTCAGTTCAGTAGAAGCTATTTAGTTTTCTTTTCTTTATTGTTAGACTTAATTGGGGTGACATTGGTTAACAAGAGTTACATAGGTTCCAGGGGTACAATTCTACAGTCTATGTGTTGTGTCATGTGATAACCACCCAGAGTCATTCTCGTTCCATCACCATATATTTGCCTCCCCCTCCCTCCTCTCCCACCCCTCTCCCCTGGCCCTCAGGTAATTGCTAAACTATTGACTGTGTCCAGGAGTTTTGTAGGCCTTGAATTGATCCTCCTCAGGTTTTTCCATTCCTCTCTTTACCAATGAGGAAGAGTGACCAGTGTGGCCCTGGTCACATCACACCCAGCAGATATCTGCTATGATCACACATAGGCAACATTAAACCACAGGAAAAGTGTATTTTAAAACCTCTGTAATTATTCTGATCGACAGCACTATGTAAATGTCCTGGAGCCATGTTTCATTAACATTAGAATTTAAATTCCAATGTAGAAGGTCTGGGATTGGGCGCAAATTCTGCATTTCTGGCCTCTGTTATGCCTATGCTGCTGACAACCCCAATGTGAGCTTCAAGGTCCTTGATTGACAGTCAGCAGACTACAATCAGTGGGCCAAGTCAGGATCTCACCCAGTTTTGGTGAGAACCCAGCCATGGCCAGTGGCTTACATGCTGTCTGTGGCTGCTTTTCCACTGCAGGAGCAGAGCCATGTGTTTATGACAGAGTTGGTGGCCTGCAAAGCCAAAAGTATTCGCAGTCTGGCACTTTACAGAGAAAGTTTGCTGCGCCTCCTATAGAGGATTCCTTTAAAATGGAGTACTTGGTCCACAAAACAGATTTTCAACAATCATCCAATATCCAATAAAAATCAAGCTTACACTTTTCATGCACTATATATTGTGCTAAAAGAATACAGTTACGAACAAGATACAATCACTAGTCTCATGGAGCTTATGTTTATTTTTCTCCTTAAATATTTGAGCAAGTTACTACAGTCCCTAAACCTCAGTTTTCTCATCTGTAAAATGGGTATAAAAAACCTACCTCTTAAGGTTGTTGTGAGGCGAGAGTTAGGCACATGGTAAATATTCAAAAAAAGGTTAGCTGTTATTGCATCATTTTAATTGTTCTTTTTTAACTCTCCAGATCTCTGGACAAACAACGTCCTTACATTTGTTGGCTGTGGGTGCGTGTGCATATGTGTGCATGCGCGTCTGTGCATGTGCATGTGCGTGTGCGTGTGCGTGTGTGTGTGTGTGTGTGTGTGTGTGTGTTTCCTTCCTGGCTATTCAGAAATAATAACTGGATCTGAATGTGACCTTTTCCTCAAACTTTAAAAGAAAGGTTTAACAAGTCAATCATAGCATTGACATTGAAATCTCTCTCTGATTTGAGACCAAAGCAAGAACAGCTTCCTTGGTTTCCAAAACAAGCCTTTCTGTGTTTTTCTACCCGCTTAATCTGCCACCAGTGAGGTGCTAATGGTGACATGGCCCCTGGCGAGGGAGGGTGGAGAGGACGGGAGGAATGCCTTTCTCTCTCAGCTAGAGAAACAGCCTTTGATGGGATTAACTAACAGCTCTCTATGGTAACCTCAGCCAGCCATTATGCTAAACAGCTGAGGTGAATTCTTATTCATTATTTATTCAGTTTCAAAGAAAGGCTGGAAGAACCAAAAAATTCTCTTTGAGTCACTGGAAATCTGCACACATGTTTGTATTATTTTGTGTCTGTATTCGATCTTTAATGTATTATAAATTTGATGTGGTTGGGAATGACATATGCCTTAATTTTTATCTCCTAAGAAGTAGAGCTTGAAGAAAAGATTTGACTGTAAATCATTCATTTGACAGGTGAGGAAACCAGTAAGGCAGTGGGGAAACGAGGCGGGGAAGAGAAGGCTGGAAATCCAGGTGTGTTCTCTCCGTGTGTAGCGTTCAGCTACCACTAGAGTGTTCCTGTGAAATTCTGGGAAATGTAGAAAACATGCCTCAGGATTATCCTTCATCAAACCTAGCATGAAAACACTCAGGTTTAATTGTTTCTTTCGGTCTTCATTTATTTGGAAGGCTCCCATGTACGTGTAAAATATATATTCAATAAATTTTGTTTGCTTTTCTCTTGACATCTATTGTTGTCACTTTCATTTTTAGGGACCCTCAGAGGGTCGAGGATAACGTTTTCCTCTCCGACAATGGTCTCGGTGTTAAGAGCTGACAAGCCAATGAAAGAAATAAATTGCAGTTCTAATTCCTCACACTTCTCCATGTCAAACATGTATTTTATTCCTAGGTCAAACGCCATAGTTGGTTTTCTATTAGGCATTACGGTGACAGTCAGATGACACGAAATGATACAAAAGTGATTAGGACTTGCATTTCAGAGATAAGAATTTGGAATGTTCTGGGTGTTAAGCCTTGAGTTCTTGGGAAATAGTTGCTGAGATAGAGTGTGGTATGCAGGAGGTTTATCTAAGGAGTTATTTTAGGATGACTGCTTATTGGGGGACGAGAATGAATTAGGATTGAGCAGAGCGAAATGGAGTTGTGATGCGGGTCCAAGGGCAGCTTCTGCCACCTGTTCAAGGAGCTCAGGGGGCTGGTAAAGCTCTGATGAGGTCTTCTAAGTGAGGCTGAGGTGGCCAGGTTATTATACTCTTGGCCATCTCTTTTTTTTTTTGGCCATTGGGTATGGGCTACCTGGAAAGAAGAGGTGATCCCTATGTTTTCTAATTATTTAATGTGTTTCTTAGGATTATCCCTATACAAGATCATGCCATTTGCCAAGAGATAGTTTTACTTATTCCTTTCCAATCTAAATGTCTTGTATTCCATTTTCTTATCTAATTTACCTGGCTAGAATCTACAATACAATGTTGAATAGAAGTAATGAGAAAAATATCTTTGTCACATCCCTGGTCTTAGAAGGAAGCAGTCAGTTCAGTCTTTTAACATTAAGTATGATAGTAACCATGGATGTTACATAACTGTGGGTTTTCTCAGATTGAAGAGTGTTCCTTCCATTCCTAGTTTGTTGTACATTTTTGTTCCGAAAGACTGTTGGATTTTGTAAAATGTCCTTTTTTGTATCTGTTAAGATAATCATGTGGTTTTTGTTTTTTATTATATCAATTTGGTGTATTACATTGATTTTTGGATGTTAAAGCAACTTTACATTCCTGGTCAATGTGAATTATCATTTTTATTTTGTTAATGTAGCTGGATTCAGTTGGGTAGTATTTTATGGAATATTTTGGGTGTATGTTTATAAGAGAAATTGTTCTATAGTTTTCTTGTGATATGTTAATCACAAGATAAAGATTATCTGGGTTGTACTGGCTTCATCAAGTTCGAAGAGCTTGTGAAAAATTGTTATTAATTCTTCTTTAGATAAATTGTTCTTTAAATGTTTAGAAGTATTCACCAATAAAGCCATCTTGTCCTGGGCTTCTTTTTGTGGGAAATTTCAAAATTACTGACTCATCCTCTTTACTTGTTATAGGTCTACTCACATTTTCCATTTCTTTCGGAGGGAGTCAGTTTCAGTAGTTTGTGTCTTCCTAGGAATTTATCCATTTTACCTAAGTTAATCTGATTTGTTGGCAGATAGTTGTTTGTTTGTTTGTTTTTAATAATTTCCTTTATAATTCTTTTTACTTCTGTGAGATGTGTAATGAAAATCATTTCTGATTTTCATAATTTGAGCTTTCTATTATTTCTTGGCAAATTCCAAGGATTTTGATTTAGAGTCGGCTCTTTGACAATAGACTGATTCTATCTCTTCCTCTATGTGACTGCCATCCGAAATCTCAGTTTTTAACCTAGAAAGTGTAGATAATTCAATCTATTCATTCTCTTAAAAACTACCTATGGAGCACCTAAAAATGTGCCAGTCATTTTTTATGGCTGTTGGGGGCAACAGTGAAAGAGACAAAGTCCTTTCCCTTAGGGAGCTCACATTTCACCTTTCATGAAATTTAAATGTGGTAATATGATAAAGTTACTGGCATATAGTAAATGTCCAGTGAATGACGGCTATTGTAACTGTATCTTTCCCCCCATGTACTGTTGAACGCCAATTTGGGCTCTCTAGGGAAAGGCTGTGGGCGGCTTGCACACTTCCTTGCATCCTTCTCTCTCTCATACCTCATCATAATCAATCCTGGAATCTGAAAACCGGGGTCTAAATATTGGGTTTATTATATCCTAGCTTGCTAGCTAGTTTTGCTTTGGTCAAGTTAGCTATCCTGAGTCTCAATTTTCTTACTGGTATACATGTGAGGAAATTGTGAGGTAATGTATGGTATTGTAATTTTGGAAAAAAACTTAAACACATGCAGCCTTTATTATATAATAACTGGTATTATCTATCAGAAGAGGTCTAAACATGTATGTTCTCATGTAATAGATCTACTAGGGGGAAAATGGAGTTTGGGAGCATAAGGTCACTTTGGAATTTGAAAAATTCTCAGGTTGATGAGAATTGTTTTGGCTCTGTCTGAGAAGATGTAGGAGACTAGGGTAGGAAGGCCATACAACTGTACACTTCAGAGCTGACCTGGCCTGGGAGGCAGGGGAAGTAGGATGAAATACAAGTTATGTTTGTCAAGGGGTGTCTGTCAGCTCAAAGGAAGAGGTGCCTTTTTCCTTTGTGTAACTTTTCTACCAGAGAGGGTTTCTGTTTGCATTCACACATCTGGGAGAATCTTTCTGTAATTTGCTCAGTCTTACCTGAAAGCAAATTCTGAGACAAGGACTTGGGTGCAGAGAGTTTATTAGGGAGGAGATATAAGAAAGCACAGTGAAAAAGAGAAAGAATGATACAGGGAGGAAAAAGTTAATAAAGTTGGAATTATTAAACCGGTTTGTACTGTAAACAACTACAGCTCAATCACACTGGGAACTCTTTGAGGAAAATTTGGAGAAATTGTCAATCAAAGAATGAAAGGCTGCAATACTTACTCACTGATTTCTATCCTCCATTGGGTGAGGATTGCCCCTGGGACACCAATTACCCTACATTATGGGGCCAATTCACCTTTTGAGGCAGAAAAGTGGATAGACTTCCCCAAGTGTTTTTCTTGAGGTGCGGAACCGGTAATGAACATGGAACTGTCCATCACAGCAGTTCTGAATATCGATGGGCTCGAGGAGTCGGGGTGGGGGCGGGGGGTGTTGAAGAGACAGTTCTAGGTGAGGACTTTTGCCAACAGTGCTCTAGCAGAAGTAGGCTTGGGGAAGGGGCATGCTAAGGAGGCCCCCATATTTATACAGACCTGGCCAAGAACTGATATTGTTCAGAAATCATTTTCTTTCTATTTTACTTCCACTTGGTCTCCTTGTGCCCATGAATCACATAGAACTTGGAGTCGACTCCTTGTCTTTTTCCCTTAAATAGCTGTCTGGGTAGCCAAGCACATGACTGGATACAGAGGACATTTAAATTTATAACCTATTCACAGATGCCTGCAGACCTGCTGACTCATTAAATTGCTTAGGTGCCTCAGCAAAACAAATCTACCAGTGAGCATGGTCTCCAAGGGCTCTCAGGTATCTCTCTTCTTTTCTCTCTGTCTCTGTCCATCCCTCTTTAATTTTATAACATAAACTAATGAAAGTGAGATTATGGTGGGAATAATCACAATCATTTCTAATTAATTGAGGTATTTATTCATTCAAAAATTATCAAACATTTATTTAGTGCCTGCCCCATGTGAAACTCTGCAATGCAGGAGTGAACAAGGTTCGAGGTTTCCGCCTTCTCGGAGTTTACATTTTAGTGGGGAATAAATAAGAATGCGAAGAATATATTGAAGGAAACAGAGTGATGGGATACAGGGTTTCTGGGAAGGGGGTCCTACATTAAATATGGTGGTCAGGGGAGGCCACTTTGGAGGTGCTAATTGACCTGAGACATGACTGACTGACAAGAACAACCTTCTTAAGCATAGGGAAATACAAAGGAAAAGGCCCTGGGTAGGAAATAATTTGTTGTTTTAGAAGATCTGAAAGGAGGCAATGTAGTTTTAGAGATTATGGTACAGTGGTTAATCAGGTGGGCTCTGGAGCCAAAGTCTACCACTTGATAGCTCTGTGATCTTGGGTGCATCATTTAACCTTTGGGAGCCTTAGTTTTCTCATCTGTAAAATAGGATAACAGAATCACTACCTTATGCAGATGTTATAAAATGTAAATAAAATATTACATAAATGCTTATCTCCATTACCTGCATATAGTCCTTTTCCCCAAAAAACTCAACTCAGAAAATAAAGTGAAATGTGTCGTATCACATGGCAGAACATTCTAAGACAAATCAAACTTTTAGGTGTGGTTTGATCTAGAGATTTACGGTGGACTCTGGCTCTGCTTCCCTTAGTTCTCTTAGCTGTATCCTCCAGGTGAATCTGCACTTGCTTCTGATGGGCTTTCCACATGATGACAAAGATGACTGCATCTGCCACAGTCTTTATTCGGCACATCCCTGCCGTTGTTCCACAACCACATTCTATTCTATCTGCAGAAAGAAAGAATATGCAAGAACATTTCTTGTTCAAGTTCTGAGAGTCAATCTAATTGGATTAGCTTAGATCACATGCCTACCCTGAACCAATCACTGCAACCAGAAGATGGAATGCACTAATTGGCTGAACTTAGGTCATGTGCTCATGGAGCTGGGAATGAAGTCATATTTTTAAAGATTCTATAACTTCTCAATAAAAATTGGGAGATAATGAGAAAGCAGAAGGGGATTATGATGCTGGGGATACAAAGTATGTCCGGGGATGTTATCTTTCATTATTATCATTCTAATTTTATTATAAAATTAGAATTAGGGTAAATTAAGAGACCCACATTATAATTTTGAACTTGTCATAGCTCTAAGACTTGCATACTCAACTGACCCTTAGAATATCAGTTTCTTTATCTTGAATTTATTTGCTTAACAAATTTCTTTTTTGTTTTGTTTTGGGGTTTTTTTTTGTTGTTTTTTGTAGTATGTGGGTAGTTCCCTGGCTGGGAATCGAACCGAGGCTGCAGCGTTGACAGCGCCAGGGCCAAAGCCTTAAGCCACTACACTACCAGGGAACTCCCTAACAAATTTCTTAAGCTTGTATTATGTTCATGATATTGATACAGTGAAACTAAGCAGAACCATCCCTGTCCTCATCAAGCTAATGTTCAATATGAATTGTATAGCCTCATCAAACAGATGTTCTTAACATCAAGGTGCAATAAGAGGTGGTCCAATCTGTTTATCATGATTCTTCTATTTTAATTTGCATGAGGGCAGACAGTAAACTATAACATCAAAAGTGTAAAAAGTTTTATTTTAAGATTCATTTTTTGCTTTTGCTTTTAAACTTCTCAATCCAAAGGAATTTAGATACTATTAGAAACTGTTCTTTTACAATTTCATTTTAACCTATTTTATTAACTACCAGTTTCTATAAGCATTTGTTATGAAAAATGATAGGGCATAAAAGAAGAAACAATATTAGAAGAAAATATAATTTATTTGTCAAGAAAGATAAAAAGTTACAGTAAAGATTTACAGCTTCCCTTGTGGAAAGTGTTTGACTTAATAAGGAATTGTTCTAATTAACTGGCAAAAATCAATCATAGAAAATAAAATAGGAAATTCATAGCGTGAAATTCAAACTTTAATTTCTTTGTTTTTCTTTTAGTGCTAACTTCTTAGTTGGAGATGTTTGCTGGTTTTGTTTTACAGAAAGAGCCATTTTTACCTGTTGAAATTTATTGCTCCTTACAAGAGCTAGGAATGGTAGTTTGTTTTGCTATGAATTCCCAACACAGAGATTGTTACTGTCACTATAGAAAAGGGCCAACCAGTTATGATGATAGAACGTGATGGGACATCTTTGGCCATGCTACAGGAAAGACAGATGAATTTCTTCCTCTGAGTAGTGTTAAAGACAAATGACACCTCACCCATTCTCCTTTTGCTTTGTACCACTTGTGCCCTTCCTCTGCCCTTTATTGGACCATTGGCTCAGCAACCACAGTATCGCATAGGGCAATTACTATTTCTGAAAATTCACCTTTTTCAAAAAACGTTTAGCTCAATTGAGTAAAATTGACCCATAAAGTCGTAAGATTTTTAAAATGTACATTGTAATGATTATACATACACACACACACACACACACACACACACACACGTTGTTCAAGGATTTTTCCTACTTAGTTAACATATCCATTTCCGCACATATTTATCTGTTTTTAGAATGTACATGTTTTTTCTCTCTCACACACAGACACACAACAGATGAAAATTCTCCTTTTAAGCCACATCTGAACTTGACCATGGCATAGACGTTGAAGGCCAAAAATCACAGCTCTTGCCTGGTGGTGTTATCATGGACCATCGAGTGGACTAACTCTTCAGATTCCTCTAAGAGCAAAAATGACTCAACAGGTCAGGACCCTGAACTTGCTCTGAACACCCTCTTCCAGTCTCAGCAGAACACTTCTGGATGAAGTTGACTCCACCCCTCCCACCCCTCCGCCCCACCCCATTTCAGGTATAGATCTCAGGACCCAGGGCTATGCCAGTAGAAGGACTGTTCACCTTGCCTATATGAATAGTTTTAAAATGGGTACATCACCAAATATGTTAATTAAAGAAGTAATTCTTTGAGGTCCTGGGTGATCCATGTGATAAGTTGAGTGCTTTGTGAGTAACATCTCCATTTCAGAACTCCTCCTCCCATGTTAGAAGTTTTACATTGGAATGACCAGATCCTAAAACGCCTAACTAATTAAACATGCTGTCAAAATGAAAGGGGAGAGGTGACCCATTGACTCTCTTAACCCAGACAGAATAGTTCTCTTTTATCTAATATGTTCTGTTCTTTGCTTCACAAGCCCCAGGTATTTGTGGAATGATTCCTTTCAATAGTGCATATTCTTTGCTTGTACTGAGACTCTATTCTTTTTAAAATTTTATTATTAGTTTCAGGTGTACAAAAGAACATAATGATTAGACATTTATACACCTCACAAAGTCATAACCTCAACAAATCTCTAACCATCTGACATAGCTATTACAACACCATTGACTATACTCCCTAAGCTGTATTCTACATCCCGTGACTACATATATAAATAAATTATAGTTGACATTCAATATTATTTTATATTATTTTCAGGTGTACAATGCAGTGGGTAGGCATTTATATAATTTATGAAGTTCCTCCTCCCATAAGTCTAGTGTCCATCTGACACCATACATAGATTTCACAACATTATTGACTGTTTCCCCAATACTGTACTTCACACATTTTGGATCATTGTTTTTTCATTTTTGTTTGTCTCAAGATATCTTTTGATTTCTTCCCTTATCTGATTATTGACCCAGTCATTATTTAGTAGCATGTGTATTGAGCATGCACGTGTTGGTTTTTCAGTTTTTTTCTTGTAATTGATTTCTAGTTTCATACCATTGTGGTCAGAGAAGACGCTTGATAAGATTTTAATTTCCTTACATTTATTGAGACTTGCTTTGTAGGTGGGGGAGAGGGGAGGGCAGCGCAGCGTCACCAAGGCGGTGCGCATGACAGGTTCCACCAGACCAATGAGGTCCCAGACTTGGTCCTCTCCGGGAGGGCTCAACCCTGAAAAGTTGGCGCCCTCCTGCAGGCGACGTGCCGCGGGCTCCACACGGGGACGACGGCGGCTCCCGCCCTCCCTCCCGCCCCCACACCGACCACACGGGGACGACGGCGGCTCCCGCCCTCCCTCCCGCCCCCACACCGGCCACACGGGGACGACGGCGGCTCCCGCCCTCCCGCCCCTCGGCCCCCCGCGCACGTCCCCGGGCCCCCGGGCCGCCCGAGGCAGGTGAGTGTCTGCGAGCGCGCGAGTCCGGTGCGGCTCCGGAAGAGCGCGGCGGGTCTGCGGCCGCC